>CAUYPK010025302.1:0-46622 GCA_963574355.1 Loris lydekkerianus
TTGAGATACTTTACTAAGAAGAATATGTTCCAGCTCCATCCATGTAAACATGAAAGAGGTAAAGTCTCCATCTTTCTTTAAGGCTGCATAATATTCCATGGTGTACATATACCACAATTTATTAATCCATTTGTGGATCAAAGGGCACTTGGGCTTTTTCCATGACTTAGCAATTATGAATTGGGCTGCAATAAAGATTCTGGTACAAATATTTTTGTTATGATGTGATTTATGGTCTTCTGGGTATATGCCTAGTAGAGGAATTATAGGATTGAATGGCAGAACTATTTTTAGATTTCTAAGTGCTCTCAACACATCTTTCCAAAAGGAATGTATTAATTTGCACTCCCACCCTTTCTCCACATCCACAGCAACATCTCTGGTCTTGGGATATTGTGATATGGGATAATCTTACTGGAGTTAGATGATATCTGACAGTAGTTTTGATTTGCATTTCTCTGAAGATTAAAGATGATGAGCATTTTTTCATATGTCTGTAGGCCGTGCACCTCTCTTCTTCAGAGAAGTTTCTCTTCATGTCCCTTCCAGCCTGCCATGGGATCACTTGTTCTTTTCTTACTTAAACGTTTGAGTTCTCTGTGGATTCTGCTTATTAAACCTTTGTTAGAGACATAATCTGCAAATATCTTCTCCCATTCTGATGGCTGTTTTCTTGCTTTACTTACTGTGTTCTTGGCTGTGCAGAAGATTTTTAGTTTGATCAGGTCCCAATAGTGTATTTTTGAAGCTGCTTCAATTGCCCGGGGGGGTCCTCCTCATAAAATACTCTCCAAGACCAATTTCTTCAAGGGTTTTCCCCGAACTCTCTTCTAGTATTTTTATAGTTTCATGTCTTAAATTTAAATCTTTAATCCAATGAGAGTCTATCTTAGTTAATATGAAAGGTGTGAGTCCAGTTTCAGTCTTCTACAGGTTGCCAGCCAGTTCACCCAGCACCATTTGTTAAATAGGGAATCTTTTCCCCATTGAATGTTTTTAATTGGCTTGTCAAAGATTGAATAATTGTAAGTAGCTGGGTTCATCTCTTGGTTCTCTATTCTGTTCCAGACATCTACTTCTCTGTTTTTGTGCTAGTATCATGCTGTTTTGATCATTATTGATTTATAGTACAGTCTCAGGTCTGGTAGCGTGATTCCTCCTGCTTTGTTTTTATTTCTGAGTAAAGTTTTGGCTATTCAGGGTTTTTTCTGATTCCATATAAAACAAAGTATTATTTTTTCAAGATCTTTAAAGTATGACAGTGGAGCTTTAATAGGGATTGCATTAAAATTGTATATTGCTTTGGGTAGTATGGACATTTTAACAATGGTGATTCTTCCCAACCATGACCATGGTATGTTTTTCCATTTGTTAACATTTTCAGCTATTTCTTTTCTTAGAGTTTCATAGTTCTCTTTATAGAGATTGTTCACGTCCTTTGTTAGATAAACTCCCAAATATTTCATCTTCTTTGGCACTACTGTGAATGGAATAGAGTCCTTAACTGTTTTTTCAGCTTGACTATTGTTGGTGTATATAAAGGCTACCGATTTATGAATGTTGATTTTGTAACCTGAGACACTGCTGTATTCCTTGATCACTTCTGAAAGTTTTATAGTAGAATCCCTGGTGTTTTCCAGATATACAATCATATCATCTGCGAAGAGCGAAAGTTTGATCTCTTCTGACCCTATATAGATACCATTGATCACCTTTTCTTCCCTAATTGCAATGGCTAAAACTTCCATTAAAGTGTTCAAGAGCAGTGGAGTCAATGGGCAGCCTTGTCTGGTTTCTGATCTGAATGGAAATGATTTCAATTTAACTCCATTCAATACGATATTGGCTGTGGGTTTGCTGTAGATGGCCTCTATCAGTTTAAGAAATGTCCCTTCTATACCGATTTTCTTAAGTGCTCTGATCATGAAGGGATGCTGGATATTATCAAAAGCTTTTTCTGCATCAATTGAGAGAATCATATGGTCTTTGTTTTTTAATTTGTTTATGTGCTGAATTATATTTATAGATTTACGTAGATTTTATTCTGAGTTTTATTTACATTTCTCTGACTACATTTCTCATGAGCATCTTTTTTATGTATATTGTATATTTAGATATCCTATTCTAGAAGTGCCTATTCAAGTCTTTTGCCCATTTTCCTATTGGATTATCTGCTTTTTTCTATGGATTTATAAAGAAGTCTTTATAATGTTCAGATGAGTCTTTGAATATATGAATTGCAAATACCTGCTAGATAGTAGCTTGTCCTTTTACTCTCTCAGAGCATATTTTGATGCATAGATAGTTCCCAAGTAACACAGTCCAATTTATCATTTTTTTCCTTTATGGGTTGCACTCTGTTCTATTTAAGTAAGTATTTTCTACCTAAAGATCACCTATAACTTCTTCCAAAAGCTTTGCTTTTACCTTCACCTTATGTGATTGTTTTTTCAAATGGGAATTTTTTTTTTTTTTAACCTGGGGCAGTGATTTTTTAACTGGTGTGCCATGAAAAATTCTAAAGATTATTAATTAAATTATTTTTGAAAGAAGTTCAAAGCACAGTAAATATATTCTTTTTTCTTACTCTTTTTCTTTGATGAACATAATTTAAGTGTGCCATGGAAATTTAACTATAGGTTTAGGTGTGCTGTGAGATAAACAAATGTTGAAAAACCCTGACCTAGGAGAAGTAGATTGCTTGTAGCACAAACATTTGGGCAGCACTGTAGTGAAATGTTAACTTTAGCAGGTGGCAACAGGGTCAGGGGGTGGTAGAGGCATGCATGGTGCAGGTGCTTCTGGCTTCAGGTACACATTTGTTTTTCTGAAGAGTTACATGTAAATTATATCTAGTGAACTTAACCATATTATAATTGCTGAGTGTATAACTTCTTGGAAATTTCCATCAAAGTTTAAGAGGTGTTCTCTCAACTGATGTCCACTTTAACTGACTCGTTAAATGAACTCTGCCTTTGATTCCTGCTGAAGCTCAGGGTGTACTTGAGAGCTCGTGGCTGAGGTGGAATACCCCACTCTCTGCTCCTGCCTCCCAGGTCTGGCCCCACTGTTAGTAGTACTTTTATCAAGTCACGTGTGTTTGTGGTTCTTATTGTAATAGCATGGTTTTGATTCTTTCTTATTTAAGCTAATGAAATAAGAATGAAATGTCTCTGAAAACTAAACTGAATGATGGAAAGTGTCAGTAAGGATGAATTGCTATGGAAACTACTGTTGAATTATGTGTGAAAACAAAGTATGGGAAGCATGGATAATAATTCTGAATTCAGGTTACTTCAAAAGTATCTCTAGTTTTGGCTCCACTAGAAAGAAACCAAAATTAGAAATGAGAAATAACCCACTATCTGTAAGAGGTCATGCAGAGCTCAAAACAGGAACCATACTTTACAGAGCTTGACCTTCTGTTGGTCAGTGAGCATACATACACGTTTGTTTTTAGGGAAGTGTTTAAGTTAAAAATATTTAAAGTGTGTATATATCCTTTCTAGAAATGATTCTGTGCATCTATTGACTTTTACTGACCAAACACTGTGCCATTCATGACAGATCAGAGGGGCAGAGGAGAATGAACCCTCTGACTCTAGAGAAAACCTCAAGTTAAGAACTTCTTTGAAGCGCAGTTTTATCTGCAAATAGTTATTGCTTCAAAATTTACAAATCGGCCCATGTGTATAAACAAAAAAGAAGTGTTTTGTGATAAACTCCATCTAGTTCTGGTGTAGAAAGGAAAGAGATGAAAGCTCTTAGACGGGAGGAAAGAAATATTTCTTCTCTAAAGTCTTCACATAAAGTTGCAGCTTAGTGGAATTCTTACTAGAAGGTCATGATTTAAATAATATCCGAGTCTATCTGCTGTGTCAGTGTGCATTTGGATCTGTTCTGGAAGGAAAGGTGTGCTGGAGCTGGGGAGTGCAGGCTTGCCTGTGGCTTCCAGTGCCTGGTGATGCTGGAGGGCTGGACCCTTTGGTCTGTCCCCTGGGGTTCCCATATGTGGTGGTGAGGAGGTGCTGACCTGAGACCATGGGAGACCTGTCAGGAACCAGCCTGCTACCCTGCAGCTGAGGCTGATTCTTTACCCTAAGAGGGCGGGAGCTGAGGGCCAGCATGTTGTTACTGTCGGGAGGCTCTGCCGTCCAGCCCCCAGCCTGCAGTCCTCTAGGGCCCTCCTTTGCTCCCCTGGTATCAGGTCAAGAGGTTGTTTTACTCAGACATTGCCTTTATTTTACTCAGTCTCCTGCCTCCTCCCCCTGCCTGATAACTGAGGAGCCTGTGCCCCAGGGGTGTTGAGAATGTGCTTGGAAAGTGAGGGGAACCTCTGGGCTGGCGCCCACAACGTTTTGAAACATCCAAGGATTGTCTGCCTTGGATCTTCGTCAGTGGCAGTGGGCCAAGCGAGGAGTTATCCCCAGTAGCGCCTCTGCCCTCATGGTCGTCCTGTTCTTCCTCCAACGCATTTCTACATGGAAAGGCAGCCAGCCAGAGGCCTGGATCCAAGGCCTTGACTCGTGTGCCCCCATGTGGCCCTGGCAGAAGGCTTCCGAAAATGCAGCCAGGCTTTCCCAGCCTGCCTGAGGCCAGAGCATGCACCAAGGCAGCCTGCAACCTCTGCCACTGCTTCTTTTTACATAAGCTTTGATTTTTGCTGTTATTTTCTTAAAAGTTAAATATAATTTGAGTTGTGAAGCATGGCTTTTGGGAGCACATGGATTTTCTGTTGGTGTAGGGCATGTCCCCTCTCAGTTCTGGGAGGCCTCCTCCACCCCACAGCTTCTTGCAGGAACCTGCTCTTATTAAAAGAAGCAGGGACAAAAGCTATAGCTTTGTCAGTCCCTCTTATAGGTTCAGGCTGTAATCAGCCAGGTATGTACCTGCCTGGGCTGTGATGTTGAATCTCCAGCATCAAAACCGGAGCCTGGTACAGACACGAGGCTCACAGTGCTTGTGTTTTTAACTCCACAGATGCACGGGCCTTCTGCTCTGGGCTTCCCAGGTGGTGATCATGAAAGCAGAATGCTCCCAGGGGATGAGCAAGGTTCTCCCCTTCAGTTGGGATAAAGACAAATTCAACTTTGAATCCATGGCTTTTTATCTTTCTTTTACAAAATTTCCTTTTATTTATAGTTTTATAATTGCCCTAATATAAAAATACCTGTATAGGGGGGGTTACAGGGGAATCTATTGGTATCCCAGCCGTAGATGTGTCCCTTGACCCACCTCAAAGGTCACCTTCTCTGTGACAAGCCCCAGAATTATGGTGTGGAGGCTAAAATGTGTGAGGAGCCACATCTTAGGTGGTTATGCTTTAAAGTTCCTCCTCAGCAACATCATTATTCCAATAACAGCTGCCATTATTGAGCGCCTACTACATACCAAGTGCTCTATGATACTTACACTTTAAATGCCACACAAACTTCGGAAAACAGATATTATGCCTATGCCTCCTCTCCCCCTTTTTTAAGACAGGAGGAAGCTGAGGCTTAGCAAATAACCATAGGGATCCGGGAGTAGAAAACAGATCTCACCAGACCCAAAGTCACTCGTCTTTGCCGATAGGCTGGTGTCTCTACAGTGAGAGCCGTCTACTCATTACTCACTATTAATGTCAATCACAGGGTCCCAACCCCCAATTCTCAGCTCTTGCTCTCCTCTTCTACCTCCTTTTCTACCCCCTTTGTGCCCCTTGCGTTCTTAGGAGCCTGCATTGCCCCAGAAATGAAAAAAGACTATTCACACATAACCATCTGCTAGAAAGAAAACAGGCATGCTGTTTGCTTCGGTGCAGGGCTGATTGGGGTGGGGAGGGGAGGATATTTAGCTCCTTAGAGGTTGTGCAAATATAGAAGGCAGCATGGAATGCTTGGCTGGAGAGAATGCTATCCAGCAATCCAGGGCATCTTGTGGGTTCTCAAGAACCCAAGTGACTGCGTAATTTATCCTCCAAGAAAGGACATAGCTGAGAATGAAAAGTGGCACTGTTCATAATTACCTGGTGCTAGATTTTGACTGTTTTCTCGGAGATGAACTAGAACCTGCCCTATCCTGTTTCTGTGTCCCTGCATTTCCCACCTTGCTCCCATGCCTGACTTTTTGGTCCTTTGGGCATTTTAGTACTGGTCCCTCACACTCCAGCTCATCCTTGCAGCAGCTGGTTATTCAGTTTGCAAACTTCCTGGCCTCCAAAGTGCATTCTTTCCTAACTTGGATCCCTTCTCTTTTGCCTAAATGTTGCCTTTTTCTGGTTATTTGATTTATAAACTCATTGTACGTGTATCGTGCCTTATTCAGCAACTTTCAGAACAAAGTAAACAAATGTGCAGATTTGCTCAAATTGAGAAAGCTTATACTTACAAAGTTGTGCCAGTTTTTTCTCATTTATTTACAGTTCCCTAATAAAGCCTTGGCCCTGTTTTAGGCTGTAAGCCCCTGAGGCTAGAAGCAGGGTCTTTTCACCCAGTTATGCCTGGTGGGCATCTCCTTTGAGCACATTCAACACTCTGTTCTCGGGGAGCTTTGTGGCTGAGTCAACTCTCAGGAATCCAGTGCAGTAGGCTAATTCCATGCTGGCTCGACCTCATCCAACCCTGCCCTCCCCAGTGAAATCCAGCCCAGAGCACCCTGCCAGGGTGGAGGAGGTGCTGGACTGTAACTCTCCCTGTCTGTCCTTCTCTTGTAAACATAAAAACAACACACAAAAAGCAGACCTCTACATATTATACCCTTCTGAGCCTCACTCAGAGGGTCACATGGGGGCTTCAATGAAGTAATGTACATAAGTCTGTTTTGGGAGAGAGAAATTGATCCAGGTGTGAAGTGTTGTAATTAAAGATCTTAAGAGTTTATTCTGGTCGTACCCCAATAGTGACAGATGATAGGCACCATCACCTGCCTCTGTGTTCACCGTTTCAATCCCTAATAAGCCTTGCCATCAGGTGATGGGCCTTGGAGCTGTCCTTTCTCCACTTGCTAATTGTCATTCTATGTCGTATTCTACCATAGAGTAGCATCTGGGGACCTTTTTTTGACTAGCTGCTAAGACATTTAAAGAGACACTTTCAATTCCATATCATTAAAAGAAAATGCCATGGATTAAAATGTAGTGATTCCAGAGTAGTTAGCTAATGCACTGTTCAGGCTTTGCTTGCCGTAAATGGTTGGGAGTCTGGTGTCATTTCTGAGAGGTGGGTGTGACCCAGCCCTTCGCCATGCTGGGCTGGCAGTGAACTGCATTCAGAAAACAGGAATACCCTTCCTTGCCTGGAGCAGAGCCCTCCCTGCCTACTGTCGGGTGTTTGTGTGTAGGACTCATCTGTGCATCTTCTTGCCATCTTCTCCTTTCCTCCTCACTTCCTGACTCCTAGACATTTGCATCAGTAATGTAAACTGGAGGTTTACCTCCTATGCGAAAGAATACAGACCTCATTTCCAGTTCATCACTGACATTTGCTTCCGGCAATCCAGCAGCAATCCTTAGCAGGATGTGGGTATGTGCGTCTGGGCTCTGGGTGAGTGACCAGATTGGTACATAGCACATACTAAGCCTAGGTGAGCAACTGGGATTTGGGAAACAACAATAGACCTTCTATCTATATTCTTTTTCTTATCTAAGAGACAAGAGAATAATTCAGCTTTAATATTTCATGTATGGATTGCTAACCTGTTTATCATTTATAAGAAGAAATGCATAAGCTTTTGCTGGTATTTGTAGTCAAAATAGCCCAATTCATAATTGCCAAGTCATGGAAAAAACCCAAGTGCCCTTCAACTCATGAATGGATTAATAAATTGCAGTATTTGTATACCATGGAATATTATGCAGCTGTAAAGAAAGATGGAGACTTTACCTCTTTCATGTTTACATGGATGGAGCTGGAAAATATTCTTCTTAGCTAAGTATCCAAAGAATGGAAGAAAAAGTACACAATGTACTCAGCCCTAATATGAAACTAATTTATAGCTTTCATAGGAAGGCTATAACCCAATCTCAGTACAAGAATATGGGGAAGGGGGCTAGGGAGGGGAAGGGAGGGGGAGGAAGGGTGGAGGGAGGGTGATTGGTGGTTCCACACCTAGGGTGTATCTTGGAAGGGTGCAGGTGAAGTTTACTAAGTGTTAGAGTATAAGGGTTTGAACACAATAATGAAGAAAATGCCATGAAGGCTATGTTAATCAGGTCAGTGAAAATATTTCAGACTGTATATGGAGCCAGCACATTGTACCTCATGATTGCATTATTGTACACAGGATGTGGGTATGTGTACAGCTATGATTTAATAAAAATAAAAGAAAATTTAGAAAGTTCTGGATTAGTATATACAAGTAGGTCAAAGAAATGGAAAAAGCAAAAGAAATGTCAATTGGAGCCAGAGCAGAGATGTTGCCTTGCTCCCAGGGGTGTGTACATGTGCTTGTGTATGCACAGAGTACACACAGTGCATGTTTGCACACAAGTGTTCACACACCACACACATCACAGGCAAACACATCTGACATGGTCAATGGAATGTAAACACTGTGGCTTAGAGATGCGCAGGAACCAGACATTAGAAACTTCTACATGTTGTGCTCACCTGGGGCAGTTCCTATAAAACACTCTGGTTCTGTATGTTACATGTTGACAGAATGAGTCGTTGTTCTAGTTAAGTTTCAAAAATACAAATTATAGAAACATTTCTGGCCAGTGATAGTGCTTTTCTGGGTGTACTCTGAGATTCCTTGAAAAATTTACATGTGGGGTAGGATAACAACATAATAACCTTGGTTGTTGACTTCCAAATTGTACAAGTGAGGGGAGAAAAACACAATATACGACATATTGCTTCCTGGAATCCACTTAGGGGATATAAAAGAGCAGCCTCCTGTAAATTTCGGTATAATCAATATTGTCATATTACGTGTGACATGAGGAACACACAGCCATTGTGTTGTGAAAGGTCCCTGTGGCTCTTGGGGAGCAGCTGGTGGGGCGTGCACTCAGTAAATTACTGTTGGTCAAATGGCCAGGTCCTCATAGGAAGGGTTAGAACGGGAACAGAATACAAATTCCCTCTTTCCTGCACTTTGTTACATAAGCGCACACTGTTTTCTGGTTCTGTGATTAACTCTTAGGAAAGTCACTTACTCTCCTTCATTCAGTTTGTTCAACAATATACGTTATGTATATTATAGTGTAGATGTAACTAAATGAGCACGTACATCAACATTCTCTGCAAGCCTCTTTTAATTAAACTGATTTAACTAATAAAACTATATATGCTTATAATAAAACATTTCAGCAGAACCTAAGAGCGCTTTAAGGTGTAAAAGAAATGCTGTCCCCTCCCTAACCTCCTATTTCCACTTTCCAAGCACTATCTGCTGCTTCAGTTCTTTTCTGAGTATATTTGACAGTGCTACACAGATTCATGTGATTATAATTATCACTCATTTTTGATGATATTCCAATTTTTGTGCATTTTATGTTGATGAATTATGTTAGCCAAAGAGAATGATGTCGTCGTTGGGGCTATAATTCAGCAGTGAGGAGTCATCAGGCTATACGAGCTCATTTTAGGTAATTTTCTGCTTTTCAGTATTAGGAGAGGTGCATATCTTTGTTGAAGGACTCAAGTTTACCCTAAACCAGACATTCTTTCTGAATATTCATTCTTTTCTTCCTCCATTTAAAAATAAGATGATTTTGGATTTACCACATACAAAGCATTTACTGTGCCTATGAAAGATTAAAAGAACTGCAGCATTTCAGCCAGGAGATTGGAGTTACACTATAGTTCAGATCACATGTGCCAAAAGATTGGGGGGTTATGGTAGAGGGCTACAGGAGCTCACTGTGAAGCCCCCCTCTAATGGGGTCTGGGAAGAGCTTCCGAGAGAAGGTAACATTTGAACTGCACTTTGCAGGTTACTTAGAATTTAGTCATTCCAGATGAGAACGAGTTTTCCTGCAAAGACTCACAATTGTTGAGATTACACAGGCCAGAATTTCTTTTTGGCAGTGCCCCCTTTCCCCCAAGTTCTTCAGTTCCACCGTCTCAGATGACTTTGAGGAGGACAGAGAAATATAAAGTTCTCACCAGATGCCAGGATATAAAAATGTGTCAGTTAAGTTACCCTCTCTTGGTGTAAACCAAGCCTCCCTCTCCTGCTTTCCGTGTCCTCTTTATCAGGAGAGTTCCTGGTTTGCAGAGTGCTCCAGACACTGCAGGGAAGGCTGCGTCTGCTAAGTAAACAAAGGAGAAACCGCAGTCACCACGGAGTGAAGCTGCCCTGTTTAGATAATCAACACAGGATTGTTTAAGTTGCTAGAGCTAGAAAAGGCACAGAAAAGCATTTGATCCACTCACATCATTTTATGGATTTGGAAACTGAGGAACTGTGCTGTGACTTATTCAAAGGTGCACAGACGGTGTGGGTGGCAGCTGAGTGGGAAGAGCGTAGGTGTTATAACTCTATGCCAGATCACCTTGGCAACCCTGAAGGGCTGACCTATACCTATCCCTACCTGAATTCATTGACACCCCCCCCTCCCCCCAAGCCTTTTAGGACTGAGTCACTAAATCACTGGGTTAAGCCCATTCACTTAACTATTGTAGGTCCATTTCCTCCTTTTAGGCTTTTTGATGCTGCTTTTTGTTCCTCACCTTGTGGGTTGCCCCTGGGTACCAGGGCTTCAGGGAGAGGATTCCTGGTCTCTCCAGCAGGTGTTCCTGATGTACAAGCTCTGCATAATGTGCCTTTGAGCCAGCACAGTACATAAGAGACAGCCCAGGTTGTGAGAGGGGTTACACTGGTGTCTGCAGTTGTCAGGACTCACTGATGTGTAGACATAAGGCCTATGCATTCCTCCTTATGTAAATGAATTTTCAAACAAAAAAACCTCAAGTGACCTCATTTGTAAATCTTTGGACATACAGGCTGATGAATTCCTTTCAACCCTTTTGCAAATGGGTACAGAGGTGGCCCTTAGTAAAGTGGGGACACTTGTCTTCATGTCCCCAGCCTCCCCTTTCAGAGCTCTTTTCTCCCCAGTAATGGAGATTCCACCTCCCCGAGCCTTCAGTTCCCACAGATTCCTCTCATTAGGCAGGAGAATGACAGACACACCAGTGTACTAAGAGTAGGATGTGTTCTGGGAGGATTTCAGTCTTAGGAGAGACCCAGGGAAGGCCACGCTACACACCAGCCACAGCTGTCACTGACCAAGCCTGTACTATCTGCCGTGCACCGTGCTCAGTGCATTCTGTGAACTCTGGGTCCTCTGCACAATCTTGGGTGAGGCCCATGCCATTATTACTCCTCCTTTAGAGATATTTTGAAGAGAGGTTGTAAACCTGTGAGAGTCCGAATTAGCACCCAGGCATCTGACCCCAAAGCCAGGACCCTTCATCTTTATGTCCTCTTGAGAGGAAAGAATGACTTGGCAATGGTAGACTGCCTGGCACCGGAGGGGGAAGGCATTGGTGAAGGGCTTCTCTCTCTCTTAAAAAGAGACCACACCAAAGGCCACTTATACCTGTGTGTGAAGCCATCATTAGCTGGTGGCGATGACAAACCAAAAAATGGAGTGGATTCAGTGCTCTGCCTGCATAAGTTTCTTTGTGCTTATGAAGACAAGGACTTATTAATCCTTACCTACAAGGAAAGGCCTTTCCAGGGCATAAGATGCTGGCTAGAATGCCAGCCATGGTGGCCAGAGCTTGTGGAACTAAAAGAACCAGGAGGATTCCTAACTCGCTCCAATCCCTGCCTGCCGCTGGGCTCTAAGACCACAGGACCCTTGATAGGATAGTAGTGGCCACAAGTCACGCTCAGTCAACTGTGACTAACTGTGCAATGAGGCCTTTGGGACTGTTTGCTTTACCATTCCTTTTCTGGCTCACTTCACTTGAATCTATTTTCCATTTAAATGGTATGGAAATGATACAGGTTATATTAAATAAATGACCCAAGTCAGGACCTTGGAACATGCTGGCTCAGCTCTTCCTAGGATTTGCTGGTGGCGGGGGTGGGGTGGGGGTAGGGGGACAGGACACTGCTACGACATTTACTTGAGGGAAGAAAAGGCAGGAGCCTAGAGACAAAGACGTCAGCTCTCCAGTGCTTGTTCAAAGCAGCTCAGTGATGAGGGTCACCCTGCCAGCTCACTGCCCCTGAGCTTGGTGAGATTCGTGCTGGAGCCCTGGGAGCTAGCCAGTTCAAGAGGTTTGTGGAAGAGGAGATCGGTAAAAGTTAGTGGCACCAGATTGTGATAAAGGTACCAGCATGATTTGCTGGGGTGACACCTCCCTACCTGTTTCGTGGAGTTTCTGTGGGAAGTCCAGTAAACGTGGATGTGACCACATTCTGGAACAGTTCAGAATGTTTTGGGAGTGTAAGCTGTGACCATCACTGCCCCACAGAGGGGTCTCAACTCCTATGTACCCTGGGTATGCAAAGTGGCCTCCTCTTGGCTTATAGCAGCTTGGGGGCTCCAGGAACTGCTCAGACACAGACCCTGAGATGTTTAGCTCATCTGTCATTAAAAATAATTTATGTCACAGGCAAACCGAAGACTCCAAACCTCTGGATCACCTGGTGTATTTGTTGTTATTGTGAAAACCTTGCCATATAAAGTAATGTATCCATTACAATCAAATGTTATTCAGCAATAAAAAGAAATGAAGTGCTGGGACAAGCTACGCTATGGATGAAGCTAAGGGAAAGATGCTTACAAACGAGCACTTTTGGTTCCATTTATATGAAATGTACAGAAGAGGTGAATCTGCATGGACAGAAAGTAGATTAGTGATGCCCAAGAGCCAGAGGAGGGGCCCGGGGAATAAGAGATGCCTGGTCGAGGGCATAAGGCTAATCTTTTGGGATATAAAGGTATTTAAAATAGGCCGTAGGGATGGTTGCACAATCCTGTAAACATAAAAACCACTGGTAATACACTTTCAATGGACGGATTGTATGGTATGTGAATAACCTCAAACTGCTGCAAAAAAAAATACTTAAGACATAAATGGTAAACACTAAAAAATGGCCAAATGTAAAGAAATTAAGATGATGCTTATAGTACAATACCAACACAGCTATTTTAATGTGCACATGTCATCATTTTATCTTGGCTGCTTGGAGACATCTTTATGTGGTTCGTCACAGTGTGCTGTTTTCAGGTGCCTTTTTAGCAAACTTGTCCATTTTGTCACGTAGTCTAATTATCACTCCACCAGTTTGATGTTTTGCTTGATTATCTTCTAATTGAAAGGCATTGGGTTTCTAGATTTGTGGTGGTAATAACTATAGAAATAAAATAAAAAACTCCCTGTCCCAGACTCTGTTCAGGTCTTGCTTACCTACATAAACATCTTATGTCTTCGAGTCAGATAGTGACTCATTAATGACTATAGCTCTGGGGAGCAATGAATCTGCGAATTACATCTGTTTTAAAGTTGTACTGTGAGGAACAATCACTAGTGGACCTGTGTCACCTCTTCAAATTCAGTGTGCCAAGGTTAAGTCCATGTTATACCATCAGGTGGCACATTCAAAACAAATACTCATTGGCACATAATGAATCTTTAAAAATGTTGGAAATATTAAAGATATAGATAAAAAAGCAAGAATAATGTAATTACTATCTAATTACCTCCTTACCCATAGTTAACCAAATATATAAAAAAGAATTGCTTTAGATCTTTTTCATTTTCTTTGTTGATGAAATAAAATATCAGGTAGTTGAAGTTCCCCTTGTGGGGGGATTTCTGTTCTTTTTCTTCCCCCAGAGGAAACGAGTGTGCTGTTAATGCTTAGTCCGTTCATATGCAGCTGCTTTTGAAAAATAAGTGTGCCTGGAAATGTTTTGTGAGTTTGATTTTATATAAATGGTATACTATATGTGTCCTTTTGTAAGTTTTTTAATGGAACATTGCCTTAAAGACTTATCTGTGTTGATAAAATAGATCTGTTCATCATCTTAACTGATGACATTCCTTGTATGACAGTACAGTAACACAATTTTTATCCATTCACTCTTCAGTGGACATTTAAGTTTCCAGGTTTTTACCACCACAAATGGTCTGCCATCGCACAGCTTTGTATATGTCTCTTTGTGTATCGTGTACAACTTTCTCTGGGATATATACCGTATATACTCGAGTATAAGCCGAGCTTTTTCGGCACAAAATTTGTGCCGAAAAACCCGAACTCGGCACAAATTTTGTGCCGAAAAAATTTGGCTTATACTCGAGTATATAGGTACTTGGGAAGGAATTTCTGGGTTATAGCACAGCACATCAGCTTAGTTAACTATTGGGAGGTTGCTCTTCAACATGGTTACGTTAGTTCACACCCCACTAGCAGTTTGCAAGAGTTTACATACTCACCAACACTTAGTATCATCTGATTTCAGTCTTGCCAACAAATAAATGTGATGTGGCATTGTTGTGATTTGCATTTCTCTGGTTACCTTTAGAGTTGAGGATCCTTTCAGGGTTATTGGCCAATTTTATATCCTTGTAAAAGAAATTATTCATGTTTTGGTTATTTTTCTTTTTCGTTGTTGGTTTTTGTTTCCTGCTTGACAGTAGGGATTTTGAGATAAACTGAGCTAAATCTGTTATCTGTTACAAATATCTTCTCTCAGTATCTGTGGCATGTCATCATAATTTATGGTATTTTCTGAGCAAAGTTTTACATTTTAATATGATTATATTTGGTCTGTCCTTTTTGCATTCTGTTTAATAAATCTTTCCCTATCTGCAGATACAAATATTTTTCTATTTTTAAAAGCTTTGGTGTTTTGCTTTTTATATTTGAGTCTAATTATACTTCTTTTTTCCAATTTGACAGCTGCGGACCCAGGATCGCGTTGCCGTCAGTCTGTGTTTTCTCTATTGAACCTCCTGTTTCTGATCTTCATCCTATTCCTTGGGTATATCTGTCCCCCTGAGCCAATATACATTGTATTTATTGTGTTAGCTATAAAGTTTTGGTATCTGATAGAGTAGGCTTCCATTGTTTTGTTTTTTAAGAAACTTGTAGTCTAAGTATTTTTCAATTTTTAAAAAAATTTATCAACCTTGTTTCGACCATTTTTCTTTAAATTTTAGGACCAACTTCTTCTTTCATGAGAAATCCAATTGGGATTTAAATTGGAAATACATTGACTTTTGAACTGCTGACTTCTTAGAATGGTTACAGATCTAGTCACATTTTTAATTTCTTTTTACGTTTTATGAAGCAGAACACTTGCCTAAAATGAATTCTTAGAAAATATACCCCTAATTGGTATCCTGCCGAACATAACAAAATAGTTTTCTGCAGAATGAAATTTTGACCAAAGGCTGAAGCTGTTTTCAGCTAAGTAGGTTTTTTTTTTTTGTTTATTCTTTAATTGAATGTATTTACCAAAAACTAATGCTTAGTTTTAACACCAGAAGGAAAAACAGATCACTGCTGTATAGAACAGGTAATTTATTACCCTATGATGGATATCAACCAATCTCTAGTCTTTAGATGAATGTATTTGATTCTCACTTTTTATTATGAAAAGCTTTAACTTGAAATTTGATGGCAGGATTTCAGTTATACTCATTGAGAGTTAATTTATTTCTGCTTCTCACATTCTAATTCTGACGATAACTGCTGAAGATGTCACAGCGCATTTGCATGAGGAACTCTGGCTGGGTGAGCAGAAAATAGCTTTCAAGGTCATTAGCAGAGTTTATTCTGGATTCTGCCCCAGTTTCCCCAGGGATTACAGGATGCCTGGTTTGATGTCCCAGGCCAAGTGTCTAATAAGACACAGAGTGAGAAGGATTACTTCAAGCACACGAAGGATAGAAAGAGATGCTGTCATGGGGCAGGGTGCAGATGAGACCTGTGCTGCCTGGTGTCTGTTTACACTTTCGTTGGCTCAGGGGAGAAGTATTTGAGGATGAGGAAGTGGCAGCGGTGGGCAAGTGGGAAGACTGGTTTCCTAAGAACCTGGCTCCTGTAATTAAACCCTTCAACTCCAGGCTCATTTCTTTCACCTATTTTTGCCCACCTGGACTTCTGATGTGGGAACATGTTCATTAGGCAACCATGACAGAAAGCCCCAAATAGTGTCCTTGCACAGCCCTGTTGTTGTCAATCCCTGGTCATAACTGTAAATTATACTCCAGCCTCTCTAATGGCTTAATGCCAGTGCCCAGACCTTTGCTCTAAACTGGTGTTCTTCAAACATGGGAATGTTGTCCATGTAGTACTGGCTGCAACAGATTTCCTAGGGAGCTGATGAAAGTAACAGATTTTTAAGCCTTACCCAATAAAATTGGGGAGTGGCTCTGGAGTTTGTGTTTGCACCAGCTTGCCAGGTGACTCTGATAAGTGGTTAGGATGGGGAAGCGCTGCTCTAGACAACTTTAACCTAATGCTTTAGGGAGGAACCAGGTCATCTAGGAAAGAGTTTCATGTATACCTCCCAGGAAGTTCCCTGTCACAGTCATCTCAGATACATCACTCTGTCTTGCATGACTTTTGGCTTCCATAATTCCTCTTCAACCTTGACTTCCCCACTGACACTAGGCAATATTTATGTGTCCATCCTCTCCACACCTGAGCTGAGGGTCCTTTTGTCATTGGGCCACACTTAGGTGTTAACCACAAGAGTGTGTTCTGCTGCCCTTAGGTCTAAAGCTACTCTTCCTAGTGCCAAACCAGACCATCAGCACCTAACACAATGAAGGTACTAATTGAACCCATACAGCTCTGTGTTGGAGGCAATTGTAGCAAAGGCTGAACACTTTTGTGCAGTGCACAACCTATACAACCACACATGATGAACTTGGTTCTCCCACATCTTATTCTCTGAGTTTGTGCCAAGCTGAATCAAAGCACAACAAATCAAAAGAGTGGTTTTAGGAGTGTAAAACATGACAGTCTCACCTGACCCTAGAATCCTGGAATATCACAGCTGGGAAGGACTTAGAAATCACAGTCTGATATTTCCATCATACAGATAAACCAACTGAAGCCCAGAAAAGGAAAGGGGTTCAGCTGAGAGCAAAGTGGTGTAGAGCAAAAGGACCCGGGCCCTAATTCAGTGACTGTGCTTGTTTAATTGCACTGTGATGCTCCTAGACCTTGCAAGCATAAATATAGTTGTCGCTGTGCTGTTCCCTAACTGGCATAACCCAGAGAAGCACCTTAAAGTTTAAACCAATAAAACACCCTTTTGTTGAAAGTGTATATTCTAAAGTAGCATGCACTACAAACAGAACTTACCTTAAACTGCCCTCTTGTTAAGGGTTCAAATTAAAGGAGCATAAAGCAACCCCTATTTTACATTGACGTTGCTATGTTAAAATTTAGACTTACCAAATTGTGGGATTAAGGTGTAATTATTAGCATTATCAAAAGATTTAGTCGCTCTTCAGAAGCACTCACCACAGGGCTCCCTTATGTAGCATTAGTGCACTATACATTTAAAATTGGGTCTGATTGCTGGGAAGTCCATTGGCATGCAGTTTTTCTGGAGTGTAACTTTCGTAGAAAAAGAAAGAACACTGAGAATGCTTTGTTGAAGCCGTATTGTGCCACATAACACGAAAATTTTATTAGACAAGTGGGTTCTGTTTTCAAGGAGCTTATAACTTAAGAGACAAAACACAGCAGCCAAATAGAACTATAGGTTGCAGTATGAGAATTCCCTGAAATCTAATTGAGTGGACAGGAATGTCAAGCCAGTTGCCGTTATTGCTGAGCGAGATAACGGCACTCTCAGTAAGGATAGCTCTAAAATAACCCTAGATAATTCTTGCATTTTATCATTTGCATTCAATGACCTGGGACATACTCCATTCTCAAGTCACTTCTCCATTGCCACGGGTCCAAGTAAATGCACGTTTAATGCCATAGTACTTTTGATGGAACACATCTGGAGAATCTCAGCACCAAATAGAACTTGAAAAACACAGAACTATCCCATGTAATTTTACCTCGGAAGACATGGCTAAAGCAAGAGACCCATCCAGAGGTCATATATCTGACATAGATTAGAACTCACACCATTCTCCATTATTGGACGCCCCATCCAGGGCTGTTTCCAGATGCTTTTCACTTTGGTTAGAAAGTTATCCGCTCTCCCTCTTTTTTTCTTTCCCCTTCCCTTTCCTTTGCCTGAACACCCAATGCCCTCTCTCGGTGCTCTGGATTACCTCTCCTGGCATAACCAACTATGAGTTGTCCCAAAATGATGTTGAACCAAAAACACTAGGTCAATATCACTGGCAGTTGCTGAGTCAGAGCCGCTGATTTGATCCATGCTGTTATCCCTCAGTGCCTCTCCTGATTTTTAATTGTACCACCACCCACTCTTCCTGCCAGTGCTTCTAAACACTGGCTGCACATTAGAAGCCCCTTGCAAGTTTTAAAAAAGAAAAATACCAGTGCCTGTGCTCCACCCCAGAGATTGTGATTCAGTTGTAGGTTTGTGTGTGTGGGGAGCAGGCATTGGCTTATTTCAGCTCTCTCCAGGTGAGCCTACTGTGCAGCCAGGGTTGAGAGTCCATGTCATGCGGTATTGGTTCTATCATTTCTGTGCATTTGCAGAACCTAATTTACCAGTTGATGTGGGTAAAAGCACAGAAGGGGTTGAATTTTCAGAGAGGCAAATGGATTCACAAACACTGTTTTCCTGAGGCATATAAGCTGTCCCCCCCCCCCACTCTAATCTAGTGCCTTTGCCTATGAAAAATTTTTAAAAGACATTCAAATGTCATTTTCTATATCTCTGACTCTTGAAATAAAACATATCTCTTTACCCCACTTTGAAAGGGGCCTTGGAGTACACAGGGTCCATGTGTGGCCCCAGGAACTCTAGGGAGAGAGAAAAACAGTTCTCAAACTTGCTCACACATGTATCTATTATTGAAAGGAGTTTGTATATCCAAACCAAATGAGGACTAGTGGTTTCCTATCACTATAAACTTAATAGTCAAAAGAGTTGAGAAGCCAGGTAGAAAGCTTCTGAAGAAAAGATCATTTCCTTGTGATTAGTTCTATGCATATCGCATTGTTTATTTGCTGTTTACTGTAAAGCAACCAGAGAACATATGAGAATGTAACATGAGACTCTGAATATGATGACATGAGCCTAGTGCGAGGATCTTCTTGCAACACGGTTCTGCAGAATTAAAAGACTAATTAAATCAGCTGATTGAATTTAAGCAGCATGGGTGGAAACAGGAAACATCCATATAGGATCCATATTAACTCAGGATGCTTAGCCACAGACTTATAGAAAAGAAATGTATAGAATTTTATTATTTAAAATGAAGTGGGGGAGAGAACCATCATTTCCATATGAAATCATGAAAAGAATCTTATACGTGGAAACAATTATGTATCAAGAAATACATGTACTTAGGGCAAGTTGTGGGTCCTTTGGGGATTATAAAATTGTGTAGCACAGAGGATGGCTTCTATTTGTGAAGGCATTTCAGTCATATTGTATGTATGGAAAAAACTATAGTGATTTTGAGCTATAATGGATGAATTACAATATATTTGATAGCATGTTGCTTCTCCTTCCTACTGTTGTCAATACTTTGGTATTTCATTAAATAATGATTAGAAGTAGGCAATTGGGGATGCTGGATGACAAGTCTTAAGGGTTCCTTCTTTTCCCAAAGTAACTTGCAGTCTAGGTGAGGAAACAATATGAACACTACATCAAGCGCTCAAAGCGTGTGATTAAATGTTTAAAGGATAAATATCAAGTTGAATGGTAAAGACTCCAAGTACTGTGGTAGTTAAAAGAAGAGGCGATCCCTGTGGACTGCTCTCATAGGGAAGGGTTTCATAGAAGAGTTGGATCTTAAAGGATGGGAACAATTTAGATTAGTAGGAGAGCCCAGGAAGAAAGAAAGGCCAGAGGAGGAGCTAGGAGGGAGGAATGAGTGTGACTTCTGAGAGCCGTAGGTGGGGCTAACCTGGTCGGGGTGATAGGAGCCCAAAAGGAAGAACGAAAGGCCTATGAAGTAGAGGTAGAACCAGATAGTGGAGCGGATCTGGTTTATACCCCGTACGCCAGCTTCTTCTGAGCTCCTGCTTTTATAATCTCTTCTGATCAGTTGAGTACTTGGCTCCCTAAAGTGCATTGGCATTCGATAGTATACCTGCAGTCCTAGGTCCTCGAGAGGCTAAGGTAGGAGGATTATCACTTGCGATCAGTAGTTGGAGTCCAGGCTGGATAAGATAACAAGACCCTATCTCAAAAAAAACTCCTTCAACAAAAATAAATGCTTCTGCCATATGCTTATTCTACATTGTCCTCAGGGCCATGTTTTGTCTCTTTAGCACCCTCTGATACGGGCCTGAGTAATGACGGGCATGATGGTTTTTCTAGATTTCTAAGGGATACAGTAAATCTGCCCTAATTCTCCTATTTAAAAAAATAATCAAGATGTCCTTTATATACAGTAAAAAAATATCCTTTTTAGCATAAGTTCTTTGAGTTTTGGCAAATACGTGTGTTCAGGTAACCACTGCCACAACCCTTTCCCCTTTTATGGTCTCAAACCCTTTGTCCACCTTCAGTCCCTAGTAGCCACTGATCTCGTCAGCGCCTGTAACACTGCTTTTTCCAGACTATCATTTAAATGGAATTGTAGAGTATATGTGTAGCTTTGGGGGCTCTTTTTTATTTAGCGTGCTTCCTTTGAGATGTACCTGTGTCGTCGTCTGTATCCGTAACCCTGTCCTTTTTGTTGCTGAGTAGAATCTTACCATACAGCTGCTCCTTTGTGGGTTTGATTATTCATTTTCCAGTTGAGAAATGCTAGGATTGTTTCCAGTTTTTTGTGATTGTAAATAAAATTGCTACAAATATTTGCATACCGTATTTTATGGGAACATAAGTTTTCCATTTGAATAAATACCTAGGAGTGGGATTGCTTGATCATGTATGGTAAGCATGTGTTCGAGTTCATATTTTCCAACGTGGAAGAACCATTTTATATTCCACCTAGCAATGTATGAAAGGGGCACTGCGTCCTCACCAGCACGAGATGTTTTCAGGTTTGCCTTTATTTTTCTAACATTAGCCATTCTAAAAGGTATGTCATGGCATTCCACTGTTATTTTAATTTACATTTTCTGAAAACTGGTGTTCATTGCCTTTATATCTCTTATGCATTTTTTTTTTTTTTTTTTTTTTTGAGACAGAATCTCATTACATTGCCCTGGGTAGAGTGCCATTGTTTCACAGCTCACAGCAACCTCCAACTCCTGGGCTTAAGCCATTCTCTTGCCTCAGCCTCCCAATTAATTAGCTGGGACTGTAGGTGCTCACCACAATACCCAGCTATTTTTTTGTTATTGTTGTCGTTGTTTAGCACGTCTGGGCCAGGTTCAAACCCACCAGCCCCAGTGCATGTGGCTGGTGCCCTAGCCACTGAGCTACGGGTGCCGAGCCATGAATTATGTTTTTAATGTCATAGCTAATTGTTACCTAACCCCAAAGTCACAAACATTTTGTTTTCTTCCAGATGTTTTATAGTTTAAGCTTTACATTTCTATCTATGATCTATTTTGAGTTTATTTTTGTGTAGGGCACGGGTCTATGCCTATTTCTTGCATATGGACATCAATTATTGCAGCACCGATTATTAAGAAGTCTGTCATTTCTCCATTGAATTGCCTTTGCACCTTTGAAAGTCAATTGAATTGTACATATATGAACTAATTTCTGGACTCTATTGATCTAAAGGTCTATTTTTTGTTATAATGATGGGAATGATGGTTTTTCTAGCTTTCTACATCTTAATCAGGATTCTAATTACTTTGCATAGTAAGTTGATCACTTTAAGTGATTCAGATAAGGTGGCGAATGAGGTCTAAACAGTTCTTAAAATGTGGTCTTGGTCATAACACCATTGAACTTGTTAGAAATGGATTTTCAACTGCTCTCCATACCTGCCGAATTAGAAATTTCTGGGGGTGAGCTTCAGCAAGAAATGTGTGGTTCAGCAAATCCTCCAAGTAATTCTGATCCATACTGAAGTTTGAAATTCACTGTTATTTTAAGGAGAGAACTTTAGAATCCATTTGGAAGAAATTATTGACAAAATTATGTTAATAGACCTAATAATCTACATTCTTCTGTGTTCTGATACAGATTTGATAAGAGATTGTGGCCATTGCTTGACAGAAAGACCTGTTTTTTCCCTCCTCTGGCCCTTCAAACATTTTTCTAGACTGCTTTAGCCACCATACTCCAATGGGAAATGAGTTTTCCCCTTAAGGAATGAGAGGTGATTTTTGATCTCTGGAATAGTTTTCAAGCTGGCTGTCCTCCCCAGGCAAGGACTGGCTGGGGTGTGAGGCCCAGAAGCAACTTCTGAAGCTGTTTTGGTCAGTGAATTTTCCTTCCTTTCAGGAAGTCCTCAGCCAGAGGTCAGCTGGCCTTCTTTTGAGCTGCAAATGGGGAGAAAAATACTGTGTGAGCTTTTCCCAAAGCACCCAGCTGCCCCAGGGCCAGAGGAAGGTTGCTGGTGTTCTCCTGGTTTTGGTGGTTGATGCCATCAAAACTTTCTTTCCAGTGGGTCCCTGGGGCAGGGCTGCTAGTGGAGAGGCCAGGGCAGCTCTACAATGAGGAATGGATGCTTTCTGGAACACTGCCATCTTTTTTTCCTCAGACAGGTGATTTGAGAGAACAAAAGAATGTCAAGTCTTTTTACTTCTCCTGCCTTCAATACACACCCCAACATAGACATACACAATAAATTAACCTGTCACTTCTCATTTTCCAATAATCTGTTTGATCTGGGCCTTTGCTAACTGCTCTGTTTGGAGAACAAGGGTAATGTTTATTTAAAAACAAAAAAGAACAGAAGTGTTATTTTCAATCTTTGTAGCCCCAGGATTGAGGTGAAGGCACAAACCTAAAGAGAAAAATAGGCCTTTTCTTCATATCCAGGTGTTTCTGCCGGACACAGGACCACTTGGATCAAGTTTAGGGAACACTTTGATCTGAAACTTGTCTCCTTGCTTGACTTAAGCAGATACAAACTTTTTGTTCCCGGAAGATATTGCCTATGTGGGGATTATATTTGTTCCCACATTGCCTCCCTTATCCTCTTGCCTTTCAAAATTCTGAACGAAATCGCTGGAATCAGTACAAATAAGCTGAAAGTAGGGCCCCTGGTCTTCTGTCACCCCTTTGTGCTCCCTGGCAGGTACATCGTGGTGTGAGAGGGAATTGTCTCTATGAGCTCCCTTTTTCTGTTACTCTGCCAGCAGGCTAGTTTCCAGAAAAACCTTTCAGAACTTTTTGTCAAACCCAATATGCATTTAAAAAAAAATTGGCCTATGCTGTTCAGACCTGCTAATAATGTTTCATAGCTTTTTCATTTACAGCATTTGAGAAGGAAAGTTTATGTTTAAAAAAAAAATCCTTAAACTGTTAGAGAAAGATGAACAACGTGTTTGAGTATTTTTTTTCTAGTTTCTCCATGAGATAAAAGGGGGAGGATGTCTATTTTATTTTTTAATGTATGTGACATGGTGGGGAACACAGGAACTTTTGAGTCAGACATAGTACAAAAACCAGGCTCCATCACCACTATGTGCCCATGGTGAGTCACTCGGGTTTTCCTATCCCCAGTTTTCTCATTCGTTTGGTGGAGGTGATAACACTAATCTTGTAGGATCCTTTCCAGATAGAGAAAATGCATTTTGATCACCTAGTATAACATAAATGGTACTTTTCTCTAATATCTGATTTTTAAATGGGGTTTATGTTTTGCTATAGATATACCAAGCACCCATCATCTTTGGATTGTAAAATTTCCCAAATTTAGCTCCTGCCACCAGTTTCCCTGCAGTTCCTATGACCCTTTCTGTCCCACCATTTTCCTCCCTTCCCAGCACAATCTCTCTAAAAAGAATCTGAAGAGAGGGAGGGGGTTCAGTAAGCTCCTGCCTAAAGGGTAGTGGGGAATACGGCACATCTCTGGGGTGAAGGACTCAACTATAACTTAGACTTCACCTAACAAACACAAACAATGTAACCTAATCACATGCACCCTCATATTAATCCAAAAATAAAATATAAAAAGGATCTAAAGTCTATCCACATTAAACTCACAATGGTCTTCCCAGATGATTTATACTTCCATGGAGTTGAAAGCTTCAAGCTTAGGGGATAAAGCTTACACAGGAGTTGGAAGCAGCAGCCATTTTTTTTTTTTTTTTTTTTTAATAGCACTTTGCTTGTGTCTCTGAATTCCCAGCTCTCAGGAGTTAGGAGCCAGGCCAGCCTAACTCAATTTTACATGGGCACTGGTTTCCAAGCGATAATGATTCTGATGTAGTCTGGACTATCGCAGTGTTATTCTTCCTCTGCCTTTCTCCAGAATTCTATACACTGAAGAATAAATGTGTAAGGAAGGATCAGTACGGTACCCAGCATCTACAAGGCACTCAGTAATATTGGTTGAGTGAATGAATGAATCTCACAGTTTAAAAAATAGTTTCCAACCATAGCACAAGACTATGGGGAAAGGGCAAGGATGGAAAGGGAGGGGGGAGGTTGGGGTGAAGGGAGGTAATGGGTGGGACCACACCTATGGTGCACCTTAGAATGGGTACGGGTGAAAGTTAAAATGCAGAATACAAATGTCTATATACAATAACTTAAGAAAATGCCATGAAGGCTACGTTGAACAGTTTGATGAGAATATTTCAGATTGTATATGAAACCAAAGGGGCACATTGTACCCCTTGATTGCACTAATGTACACAACTATGATTTAACAATAAAAAAGGTAAAAATTTAAGAGAAAGTTTCCTGCTGATGTTTACCCTGAGTTTCTCCTCCTGCCTTATCTATTACCCCTTGAATTAAGTATCTATTGTTATGTAACAGATTATCTCAAATTTAGGAGCTACTGAGACAATACCATGCATTATCTTAGTGTCTCTGGGTCAGGAATGCAGGAGCAGCTTCAGTGGGTAGCCAGACCTGCTAGCCCTCCGCAGACACCCCTGCCTGCTTAGGCTGAGGCCGTGCTGGTGCCGGTGCCTCACTGGGGTTCTTGAGAGGCTTTCCACTGTACAGCAGATCTCAACCCCCATGTAGCATTGTTACCTATTCCTAGTTACTGCTTAAACCAAAACCAAGCAACAGGGTAGGCAAGTGGCTATTAGAGCACGCAGGACTGAGATTTGGGGGTTAGGACGTTGACACTTTCTGTATATGAAAATACAACTCTAGGGCTCCCCCAAGATCTGTAAGGTGTAGGTTGGGAGTTGTACTTTAAGAAAGAAGTTTGGTAATGTTGAACTATTCTTAATTTTCCCCCAGAGGCCTGGTGACCAGGAATCTGCCAGAAGTCTGGCTAAGATTCAAGGTGCAGGGCCTGTGGCCAGTAATATTTTCCTTCTAGATAAAGATAACTCAGTCATTTGGGGAATTTGATCTCTACTCTTTCTTCATTAGCACACAAAACCGAGCTAGCTGGATCTCTCTTAAGCATTGGTGGTCTCAGAATGTTTTCTTAGGTTCATCAAATTGGGAAAAAATACTCCCCTTCTCCTGGCAGTTGTTGTTTTCTTTGTATGGGAGTTTATAGGTATGCAGCCCCACATTTGGCTGATGTCTCTGTTGGTTGTAGGAGTATTAAAAACAGATTTTTCTCCCCATGTAGTGACTGTTTCCCCAACATTCTCATACCACTACAGAAGACTGCTCAGGGGGAGATGAGAGTTGCCAAGGCCCTAAGGCCTGAATAACTGGGAATCTGGCAAGTTTCCTAGGCTACCATGTTCTCAGCTGGGGAGAAGTTCCAGAAGCAGGGGCAGCAGGTGACAGTGAGTTCATGAGCCCTGTAGGAACGCCGGTTGGATGGTGAGGAAGCTTTCAGTTATTAAAAGTATTATTGCTTCTGACTTTCTCAGCCCTTCTCCATGTGCAGAGTTTTGGTCAATCTCAGTAGAACATAAAACTTGTAAGAAGTTGTTTAATTGAAACATATTTTTGAAGCCCAAGGAAAAGATGTAAGTTTCGCAAACACCGTGGCTGTCGAAGTTGTTTCTATAGAAAGTCTTGGGACTCATTCACCAATGTGAGCTTCCTAGGGAAGGTTCATTACTCCAGTGTCCTGGCCTAGAGACTGGATAGGGCCAGGTTAGCACAAGGAGGGTAGAAGGGAGGTGAGCTGGTCAGCTTCTGGGTCAGTAGAAAGCAAAGGACGATTGTGTTCTATAAAACAAACCCCTCTGCTTTCTGGGAAGGTGTGGAGGTCATTCAGTTCATTACCAGCATGGACTTTGTGACTTAATAATCATCTTTACTACTTGAAACTCTCTTTTTGTCTTTCTCCATCTCCTTTGTCTTACTATTCTTTCATTGCCTTTAGTTCCTTTCTTTTATCTTCTGATCCCCTGCAACTCTACTTTTCTCCCAGATGGTTTAATAAGTACCCACCAGGTCAGCTTCCTGGGGAACCTGCCAGGACTTCAGTGGTACAAGAGTGTTTCTTTAGGAGAGACCATGATTTTTCTTTTTAAATTTCTTTGAAATTAGTGAGACCTCCAAACTGCCTTAGGAAAAAAGGAGTTTGGGTAAAACCATGAATTAGTCCATTGTGGTATTTCAGGAAATTGTGTAGGTGCTTACTTTCCAGTCGTGTGGAGTGCAGGGTGTGGTAGCTGGGGGCCCAGTGGGCATCTGGAGGGCATGAGTTCCAGCCCCCTCTGTTTCACCTCTCACCAAACCTGACTGGCCATGTGGAACGGCTGCTGCAAGCAGCACTGGAAGGGTGTGGGTTTTTCAATGAATAACCCATAAGGTTTTTGGCTGCAGTGCCTGTGGCATTAAAAAAGTCTTGTTATTTGAGGGAGGATGTCAAACGTCACTTGGCAAGGACACTGCCCCTTCCCTACGTGCACCAACTAGCACCTGGGGGTGGAGAGGCAGACACCTCGCTAGGACTTCTGCCACTGCTGTTCCACAGACATGTGCCACTCCAGCATTTTAGGAACATAAGGAATGAACAGACCCTGATCTCAGGGAGCAGGAGCTCCACAGGTACCCAAGCATTCAGCACTAGCTCAGTTGCCTGCGATTTATCCAGGATATCGCTGGCACCCGCAGGGACTCTGGCCACACCCTTGGCTGGTGCCCACGTGGCTGGCTTCCCAGCCAGGAGTGCTTTTGGAACTGCAGCAGGTCTGCCTAAGAGGCTGTAGCTTTGTCATTTCTTCCTGGGTCCTGGACTCGTGCAGAAGAAAGGTCCACTGACACGCCGATGTGCAACTTTGCAGGCTGGGGAAGAAATGGAGAAGGAAGTGAAGAGTGACAACTGAGGGCAGGAGGTGAGAGATCTTCCTGCTGAGGAAGTCACCCCCTTTCCACTGCCGCCCCACGTTCTGCGTGGTGTGCTCAGCGTCAGAGACCACAGGGCCGGGCCCGGGGTTCGCCCGCCCCCTTTGTCCCTTTGCACGACCATCACCATGTCTTGCCTCAGTTTTCTGCAATGCTGTTCTCCCCACCTTACCAACGTCTGAAGTTCTCCCTTTGTTCTATGAAGTACACAGTAGCTGCAGCTTTGTTTCCAAAAGCGGACAGAGCATAGGCTCTGCCATGTGCACCGCAGGATCATTCAGAGAGCAAAGAGGAAGCAAACGGTTTGTATTAAATTTGAGATGCCGATCTTGACATGCCACCAGTGCTCTCCTGATTAGATTACGCACAGAATAAAACACACAGACAAGCCTGAGCCTCTCCTCTCCAAAGTCTCTGATTCCCATTGTGCGGCTCTCTGGGGAGACACAGATAGCACAGAGGACTCGCTCTGAGGGAATTAATAGTTGTTTCCTCTTTCCTGTTTTGAACAGAGATTTTCTTTAACGTATTGTGAGAAGACGACATGCAGAATGTGTTCGTCAGTATCACGTAAATATTTACTTAATATTTAAAATTCACTGACATGAAGCATTTATTTCACTTGAAAAATATCATCTATTTTTTTCCTATGAAAAATAAGACACTGCCCTTTTGATTTTTAGTACCTAGTTTTGTTTTCCTTCCATTGCCCTTGCAACTTTTTTTTTTTAACCATTAAGTCCATGAAGTCAAAACAATTATTGAAAGGAAAAATAAAGTCCCCAGAGGTCAGCTAGGGAAACTTCCCTCCTCGCTTCTGTCATGGGCACCTACGAATCAGAACTGCTATCATCTGGAGTATCATGGCAATTCCTGTCTATTAAGGACCAGATCCAGAATATCTGAGAGCTAAAACTGAGGGAATGGCCATGAGCTAGTCCTTTGTGGCCAAGAGGAGTCTGTGCCCAGAATGTTGTCCGGCATCCAGGATCAACGTAGCAAAGGTTTTTTAGGGATAAATAACTTACTACATACCCCATCAAAAATCTTCATGTGTATTTTTGCTTATGCATGTTTGAGTATAGGTATTCTTTTCCTCATTTTATAGAAGAAAACACTCATTTCTTAGTAGACTTAGTGTTTCTGCTTTGTTAAAATGCTGCATTCAATGCCATTATGTGCGTGTACTATGATTCAATCAGTCCCCTTCAGCTTTCGTATCTACATCTCCAGGTGAGGGGGGCGGATGTGTGCAGGAGGGTGGGCAGCAGGAGGCTTCCCTACACCCAGTGGGACCCAGGCTAGTCAGCCATCTTTGGAGGCTGTGGATGGCTGGGCCAGCGCGGGAATTCCTGAACTGCCCTTTACTGTTCGCTGCACAACTGTCAACAAAATAGATATTTTACCTCTTGGAGCCTTGGTTCCTTTGCAAGTCAAGAATAAGAATACCTCGTGGTATTAGAGGATATATATAAGGTGCTTACATATTGTATAAATATAAATAATACCTCACGTATGTGTATCAGTACTAAATAGATATATAAGAGTATCTCATATTTGTAATAATACTTCACATACAGGTAATAATACCTCATCCTTAGCATGGTGCTCAGTACACCCCGGGGGGCCCCACGAATGGTTATTGGTTTTGGCAATATTCTGTGAATATCCAGGGTTTGCCAGTCATTTAGGCAAAATTACCAAGATGGTCAATTGTTTCAATTGTTTTGTGCTGTGAAATCACCTTGAGGACTACAGTCTCTTTGCCTGGGCTTTAAGAAAAGCCTTCGGAGGTGGCCTCTCGTCTTTTCTCGAACTAGTAACCTTTCTTGCTGCTTTTGTTCTAGAAGAGCTCAGTCAGCGTTCTTTTGCCCAACCCGATTTTCCTGACAGTTTTCCAAGTCTGAAGTTGGAGTCTGCTGTCCAAAGGCCCCTGGTGGACGGGGTGGGGAGATGGCGCTCACACTGTTTCCGTGGCGAGCATGTCACGTGTGAGGGGAGCTGGACTACAGCAGGGTGGGGGCAGCAGGCATGTGTAGAGATCACAGGAGGGGATGAAGCTGCTTCACTCCCCCTCAGTAAGGTGCTGTGTTGGCTCCTCTGGAAGGAGAGAAGAAGGGGGGTTTGGAAGTCAGCACTGGAAGATGTAGCTGCAGGGGTACACCCTGTTTTTGGAAAGGTAAGGGGGAGAGGGGACCTGAACTGAACCATGACTGTGTGTGTTCACCCTGCTCAAGGGCAGTGATGTGCTGGTAAATGTTTAACAACAGGCACCCTGAGTAAGTCCTGACTTGTAGCATGTGGGGGTCTTCCTGTAAATACACCCATTGCAGTGATTGCAGGCTATCGCCATGCAGTTCCCACAGTGGGGAGACGGCATGCAAACTATGGGCTCTAGAGTGGGTTTCACACCCCACTGCCATGGTCGCAGCAGGAGAAAACCCGTCCTGTAGCATGAGTCTGAAGAAGTTCAACAGTCAATCTGAAGCCATCTTTTTTTTTTTTGGGGGGGGGGCATATAAAATATTGCTTTTCCATCACTCCTGGTCCTTACATTGTTAAGTTCTGTGGCCCATCCTGCAGTATCCCAGGGGGACGGTGAGTGTTGGAAGGCTCCACTCCTCTTCCCTCACACCATAGACCAGATAAGGGGGAGGGGGCACTTGTCAGCCTCCCCCCTACCTACCCTTGAGGGTAACAGAGGGCACAGAAAGACCTTCACACGGGCCTTTATCAACCATCCCAGGGGCAGGCCTGGGGAGGGAGCACTATTTAGGGGGCACCAAAAGTTTCACTAATAAAGATAAATTTCAGTATTAAAGATAAATAATAAAGATTCTAATGAATGGACTATCAAAATTTTAGGTAAAGTTATATCAGGATGACCTTTCCTTTCATCTCCTGCTCCTACCAGCCTGGGGTCTGGGCTGAGCCACTGTATTACCCTCCCCTTAATAGAGGCCCAAAGAGATGTGATGTCTATGACTTGTTCATGTATAGAAGGCAAGTTGGGACAAAGGCAAAACTTGTGTCCTGACACCTCATTCAACCATACTGGCAGAAATGGGAGGTTGAAAGGAGGCTCAGGAAAAAGGAAGCCCCCATAGTACACCTGCTTGTGGACACACCCTGTGTGCTCTGACCATGCAGGACAGGGAGGACAGGTGACTGTCCTGCAGTGAGGAATGGTGGTGGTACCCAGAGGACGCGCATGCTATTCGCAAGTCTGGTCCAGGCAAGGCAGACCTGGAGTTTGGCAGCTTGCTACACACAATCTAGAAGGAAGTGCTGGCATCTAGGAGTTTGTACGTCTGGATCTGTCAGAAATTCCCTGCTAGATACTCTGAAACTGGAAGTCATCCCAAGAGCGCTGAGGCTGAGGATGCACGTTCTTATGTGAGGGTGGTGTTTGGTTCCATTTACTCCCTCCTTGTGCAGGAGGAGACATGGCCAGTAAGGAAGATGGCAACAGAGCAGTAAAACCTTCACTGACCACGCTGGCCAGGAGAGGTGTGGTTTGGTGCCAGGGCCTGCCTATCTCGTGCTCCTGAGCACTCCGCAGGTCCAGACTGAGAAATCTTGCCCACCCCAGGGAAAAGGGCCAGGTGAGGTTAGAGAAACAGAATAATCAATGCAAGGTGTGAGCTTATTTTTGCTGTCTTGCCACCTGCCTGTCACAGATTCTTCTGTGCATTGGGGTGGTAAAATATTCATTGATATGAAGGGGTCCCAGGAACTTGAAGTTGAGAGATTAATTGAATCTAGTAGGAAGCAACCTAGAGTGTGTTTGGAGGTCAGGGTTACGGTAGATCTTGAAGGGGCTTCAGAGGATACTGCTGCCTGGCTTACTGTATATACTCGAGTACATACGGTATATGCCTGTGTGAATTCTTGTTCTATCTCAACCGCCAAGGTCTCCATTTCCACAGAAAGTTTCACTAAGGTTATCCAGCTTTGTGTTGGCCTTTCTCTGACTCAAGCTCACCCCTTCTGCAGTGTAGCAGATGTAGCCATAAAATAAGGGATCTCCAGAGAGCCAAGTAGGTCCTCCGGGAAGTCAGGTGGCCTTGGTGTTACCTTGGAGATCCCGGCAGGTGCACAGCTAGGCCAGTCGAGCATGGCTGAGCACATCCGTGCTGGCACTGAGTCTCCTTCAGAGCAATTCAAAGGTGTTGTGGGACAGGTCTGGTAACTTGAGCTGTCCCATGGGCCCAGCCAGAGTTACCAGTTCAGAACCACAGGCACTTGGGATGCTGACGGCGTTTGTCTCTTATCTCCTGCTCTGTGGTGCCTTCTCTTCCTGTTTATGCCAAGAAACCCCCTATTCCCACAGAGAAAATGCTTTAAAAAGTCATTAAAGAGCATTAGTGGGCTTGGCACTTATAGCTCAATGGCTAGGGGTGCCAGCCACAGATACTGGAGCTGGCGAGTTCGAATCCAGCCTGGGCCTGCCAAACAACAATGACACCTACAACCAAAAGTAGCCAGGTGTTGTGGTGGGCGCCTGTAGTCCCAGCTACCTGGGAGGCTGAGGCAAGAGAATTGCTTAAGCCCAAGAGTTTGAGATTGCTGTGAGCTGGGACATTACAGCACTCTATCAAGAGTGACATAGGCTCTGTCTTTAAAAAAAAAAAAAAAAAAAAAAGTATATATATATATGTGAACATCTTTTCAAATATCAAAATACATAATCCCATCATCCTAGGGGATGCATGAATCTTCGGTTATCTACATCCTGCAAACATGCTTTACATGGGGTTGTGTTATTGTGGATTCTGTTTTCACAGTATTATATCACATTTCCCCATGTCCCTATGGTCTTCCCTCAGCACTTCTGAATTACTATAATGTTATATAATTTGTCTTCATTAGACCATTGTCCCAGTGTCTAGGATAGAGAACACCTATGAAGTATAGCTTTTAGTTTCTGTTTAATTATTGACTTAATTCCTAAGGAATTGCCAAATCAAAAGATGTGACTCTTTCTGGTGGTTGCTAATACTGCTTTCTGAGAACATTGTGTCAACTAGCATAGCCTCTAGCAGGGAGTGAATGAACCAGTGTAGACTTGACAATCATGGATAATACCATTTTAAAACAAATTTGTTGCTTTAATTAAGTATTAAATAGTATGTCAGTAATATGTCAAGACTGTTATGCTTTGTATTTTTTTAATTTCTAATAAGAGTGAATATTTTACATCCTATAAATTTTATGTTCATGTTATTTAAACAGTTAATATGTAGTGATCTAGATGTTGATATTTGAATTTGTAGATACACAGACTTTTGTGGTGGTCTTGCCATTTAATCTGAAGCCAATTATAAAGAAACACTGAGATAAATTCAGATGGTGACAGTCTCTAAGATGACAACCTGGGCTTTTCTAAATGTATCATAAAAGGGGGGGGGGAAGTAAAGGAGACTGTTCTAAAGTCAGGAGACAAAGGAGATTTGGCAACCAAATTCAGTGCATATGCTCTAGTTAGCTCCTGGATTAAAATTTAAAAAAAACTATAAAGGACATTTGGGGAACACTTAGGGAAATTTAAATGTGAACTACATGTTATGTAATGTCATAACATGTTAAATTACTTGACTCTGACAGGCTGATTATGTAGGAGAATGTCTTTGTTCTTAGGAGGTAAAGGCTGAAGTGTTCTATCTACAACTTTTAAATGGTTCAACAAAACTGTATATTATGTAAAACATACACTATCATAGATCAATGTGTTATAAAAATTATACATATTTCATATGTAATATGCATACACGTATTCACATTTATGTATTCTTTTGCCATACATACACGATAGACATGAGAGTTACATTCTATTTTTATTTTTGTGATAGTATTTAATATAAAGTCTACCTCTTAGCAGAGTTTTAAGTACACAGTACAGTATTGTTCGCCATAGGCACTTTGCTACACAGTAGACCTCTAGGACGTACTCAAGTTGCTTAACTGAAACTCTGTGCCCTTTGACTACACCTCCCTGAGTCCCCGTCCATCTCCCAGAGACCACCTTTCTATACTTTGCCTCTATGAGAGCAACTATTTTAACTTCCTCTGCAGTATCTGTCCTCTGATGGGCCTATTTCACTTAGCATAATATCCTCCAGGTTCCTGCATATTATCCCAAATGGCAGGATTTCCTCCTCCTCTATGGCTAAATAATATTCCGTTGCATGTATATGTCATATTTTCTTTCTTCATTCATCCACAAGTGGGTTTTTAGATTGCTTCATGTCTTGGCTTTATGTGAATAATGCTGCAGTGAATATGGGAATACAGATATCTCATTAAAGTCTTGATTTGATTTTCTTTGAATGTACACCTATCCAAAGGATTGCTGGACCATATGACAGTTCTATTTTTAATTTCTTAAGGAGACTTCATACTGTTTTCCCACCAGTGAACAAGGGTCCCCTTTTCTTAACATCCTTGCCAATACTTGTCTTTTTGGTTTTTTTTAATTGGGGGGGGGGGCAACCTAACAGATGTGATGTTATATCTCACTGTAGTTCTCTGATGACTAGTGATGCTGAGTATCTTTTCATATACCTGCTGGCCATTTGTATGTTGTCTTTAGAAAAATGTCTGTTCCATTCTTTTACCTGTTTTTAAATTGTGTTATTTGTCTTTTGCTACTGAAGTGTAGAACTTCCTTATGTATTTCAGATATTAACCCTTAACAGGTATATGGTTTCTTCCAATATTTTATTAATAAAATATTTCTAATATTTTCTTTCACTCTGTAGGTTGCCTTTTTTCATTTTCTTCATTGTTTCTTTTCTTGTGCAGAAGCTTTTTCATTTGTAGTCCAAGGTTTATTTTTGCTTTGTTGCCTGTCTTTTGGTGTCATATCCTAGAAATAATTGCCAAGATCAATGTCAAGAAGCTTTTACCCTATGTTTTCCTCTAGAAGCTTTATGATTTCAGGTCATTATTTAAGTCTTTTATCCATTCTGAGTTGATTTTGTAGCAGTGGGAAATGCTGAGGGGCTCCATTTTTGGCAGTAGATTCTAGGCTCCAGCAGGGGGGTTGTTGGGGACTGAGGAACCCTGTGGTTGGCTTCCTTTGTCACATAGGCCTCTTCCTTCTCTGCTTAGGGATGGCAGGGTTTAAGGACACTCTAGGCTGACCTGTTAGCTCCCTATCCGGAGGCATGTAAAATTGGAGGTGTTCACGCCAGCCATTGACTGCAACCTTTTTCTCCTGTCACCTGACCTGTGACTTTACTCAAGGAATTCACCTGGGGCATGAGCTCACCTGTGTTCTTCCATTCCTGTAGCTTTCTTTTCCCCCTGTAACCTTGATATAGAATTGCTGGCTTCAAAGACAGTGCAGACATGCTCTTGGGGAAGAGTAATAGAGACCTTTGGGGACATTGAGCTCAGACTCAGCTTAACTAAAGGAGTACCCTTGGCTGTCTGTCTCCCCTGCACCTACAGCCTTCCCTTCACCTCCTTGGTTTTAACAGCTTCCCTCCAGGTATCGGTGCACATCACCTATAGGGCTTTAAAAATACATGCAGTTGAATGGTTGTCATATTGCCCAGTTAAATCAATGTAAACACAGTTTAGAACATTTGTCATTGGGTCGTGTCTGTACAAAGTTGAGAAATAAGGCTCTGAGAACTCTACCCATTATCATGGCAGTGTTCCTCTGAGAAAATTAGATTGGACTCATCACCATTTTAACTGAAAATAGAGTTTTCCAGGAAGAAAACGACTAGTAAATTTGGTAGATTTGTGAATCAAATTGCATCTTAAACGCACTAGGCAACTGGCTTACTCCTTAAATGAATTTCATGGTGAATCCTTCCGTGAAAGAAGTTAAGGATGCCTTTTACGAAAAACAATTTGCATCCCCTGGCCTACAGTGTCCCGGGACTGAGGTTTTTGGATTAGATTTTTTATAGATAGGTTTGTAGCAAGTAGGAGCTACTGACAAGAGTCGGGTTTTATCATATTTTTTTTCTGCTTAGAAAAATAGGTGAATATTCTAAATATAGTACAAGTATGAAATGGAAATAAAAATCATCTATACTTGGAGAAGTGAATGTTAAATACCCATGATTCTAGGGGTGAGGGAGAGTATAGATGTCTCTATATTAAACAAACCTGCCTGGGTCTTACCATGAGAATTTGGCTAGCAGCTTGCAATTCCTAGGTTGTGACAGAGTAAGTAGTGGTAGGATTTCTCTCCCAAGAAGGTAGTCAGATCAGATGTTTTGAAGCAATAAGCACCAGTTAAAAAGGAAACCAAGGCAGCCCAGGGACCAGGAAGCAGACTCCCACCTGGGCCAGCTGAGTCTGTTGGGCATGTAGCCTCCGCGCACACTGAGGGCTCATACCTAGTAGACTGGCTGCCTGTCTGCTCAGAGGCTCCTTCTCCTAAAAGCACACACTAGGCATTTGTCCACTTCTTCCCCATTCCTCCTCCTGCCTTTGCCCAACTCTAAGTAACAAGGTGGATTAGTCACCTGTTTGGGTCTCACATGTGACTCCCCACTGCAGAGAATCTTACACTCACAGAGGCCCAGGAGGGAGCAAGCCTCCTTCTCTTGAGACTGGCACTCCTAGGGTGGCAAGTCAAGCCCTAGCTAGTGCAAGAGGTATTTGGGGACGTGGAGCCTACCAGTGCATTGGAAGCTGTGCTATGGAGGGGGACCCTCCGTAGCCCTATATGGAGGTGCTAGGAGCTGGGCAAGAGACCCAGAGCCGACCTACTCTGTCCTTAGAAGCCACAGGTGGCTCAACTCCTTCATGATGAGAGCTTTGGGGACTTGCTGTAGGGAGTATGGGCTGTTCGTCAGAGCAGTGAGTGCATGTGGAACATTGACTTCTTCCCAACTCTCTGGGTTAGAATCAGGGCTCCACCACTTACTAGCTGAGTTAATGAAATAGGTGACTTAACCTGTGTATTCTTCAATTTGCACACCTGTAAAATAAGCATAAAAGCAGTAACCTTCTAGTAGAGTAGTTGTGGGGATCCAATGAGTTACTGTATGCAATGCACTTAGCTTGGCATCTGCCATGGGGTAAGCTGCAATAAACCTTAGCCATTATCATCAGCTTAGGCTTCTATAACAAATTTCCAAAGACTGGGTGGCTTAAACAATAGACATTTACTTCTCACAGTTCTGGAGGCTGGAAGTCCAAGATCAGGATGCTGGCAGGGTTGGGTTCTGTCTGGTAAGGGCTCTCTTCCTGGCTGTGTGTGGAGAGTTAGCTCAATGACGTCTCTTCCTCTTCTTATAAGGACACTAACCCATCACAGGGGCCCCACCCTCATGACCTCATCTAACCATAATTACTTCCAAAAAGCCCCACCTCCCACTACCATCATATTGGGTGTTAGAGCTTCAACATATGAAATGTAGAGGGACACCACCCAGGGCGGTGGCTGTTGAACCTTCAGGAAACTGTCTATTCTTATAGTGTTACATTTCCCTCTCCTTAGACCTCCGGAGAAAAGTTCTTGGTTGTCCTAGTCTAGGTGAGAGAGAAAAGGCAAAAGTCAGATTTATTACATTAGGCAGCTAGTTCTGTGAGCCAGGTAACTGGAGTTGTGGGGATTCGCACCACTGGCTTCTCTCAGCCTCCAGTGTGTCTGGCACTATGAACCCCATCTACAGAGAGGGCTGCCCTTGGAGGCTTAGGGCAAGGAAATATATCTATCCAAGGTCATGCTGCTCAGAAATTGCACTAAGATTTAAATCTTGAACCTGTTGACCCAAGACCCTTGAAATGTGCTATAGGTGGGCAAGGGGAGGTTAATGGGACAGTCACCCCATTGGGAGCAGAATTTGGACTAGATAGACTCCAAGAGTGCAGTGTGGATGCAGCAAGATTGGGTATGGTCTGGGGCTCATATACTGTACCTAAGCAGTGAGACTCCTCAGAGCCCTGAATCCCTCCCCCAGGGAAGGCTGCCTACCACCCACCCAGGAGTAGAATCACTTTCCAGCAGGAGGTCATCTTGAAGGTGCACTAACCCAGACTCTGTCATCTGCTCTGCTTTTGTCCTTCTCCAGCTCCTAAAGACAATGAAGAGCGTGTGTTCCGAGAACGTATGCGGCCGAGGAAGCGGCAGGGGGCCGTCCGGCGCAGGGTCCACCAGGTCAATGGCCACAAGTTCATGGCCACCTATCTTCGGCAGCCCACCTACTGCTCCCACTGCAGAGATTTCATCTGGTAAGGCCCTCTCCCCTGGGAACCTCAAGTTATGACTTCTCTATGGCAAGAAGCCAGGGATAGGGTAGAAGGGAGGTTATGAACTTGACTTAAAATGTGCTTGATTTGCTTCATCTCTTTTCTATCTGATTACAGAAGTCTTTTCCTGGGGGGCTGTGTGTTTGGTACATGGGGGAAGGGAGGATAAATGGAAAGAAGAAACAATGATTCTTGGTAACTTTATACCTAGAGTTATATATTAAAGGAGTTGAGGTTTTATAACCCATAATATTGTGATTATTTTTTTTTAAAGAATCCTTATCTTTTAGATAAGCCAAATTATTTACAAATAATATGATGTCTGGGATTTATTTGAATAACTGATTCTGGAAGGAGGGGAGAGGAACTAGGGGTACAGATGATACAAGTGTGGACATGTATTGAAAATTGTTAAAGTTGGTGATGAGTACATGAGGATCTGTTATGTTTATAACTCTACTTTTATACATTTCAATTTTTTCATAATGAAATTATAAAATACTCAGTTGCCAATTTCTGTAACACAACAGCAGTCCTTCTTAGCTGTTGTAAAACTGCTTCCACCAGGATGTTGAAATTTCAGAGCAGTGAGAGAATAGCATTAGCTGAAGTGGTCAGGGAAGGCTTCATGGAGGAGGTGGCATTTCTTTTTTTCATGATGACTAGGATTTTGATAGAGAAATACCAGTAGGCCTTTGGGGAAGCAGAGGAGGATAGGAAGCACTTGCCTTAGGGTTGGAGGAGGACTTTTAATGAACATCCACCACATGCCAGGTTCTATCTTAGGATGTGGAAGTATCTAATTAAATCTTCCTGATATTCTGTGAACTCTGGACCATTCCACCAGTAAGGCTCAGAAAAGAAAAGGACTAGCTTGATATCCTCTAGCTATGAAGTGTCAGAGGCACGATTCCTCCTCTGGTTAGACTGACTGTGGAGTTCACACCTCCCCTGTATCCCCTTAGCCTGCCTATCAATCTCTCTGAGCTCTTTGGGGCTGATGTAGAGGTTGCCAACACACTTGGATCCAATAGGAGTGGGTGAGTGAGGTATGAACACAGCCTGGGATGTTTGAATTTGGCTCTGAGTACCCCCTGGCTTCCTAAAGTATCGAGTACTTGCTTGTCTTATCCTTACGATGTTGTTGAACAAGTCACTGAGGTTAGTATGGTCACCTGAGATGACACAGCTCAGAGGAGAATCAGCCCAACTGAAGCAGAAATGATGCCCCATTCCAGCCACAGACACTTCTCATTCCCAGGATGGACTCACCTCTCTGACCTGTTTTCCATATTTTGGTCACAAATTGAGTAGTCTTACATGCAGGTCCAGCTCTCTAAGCCCATGGGCAACACTGCTGAGCTCTCGGTCCCCTGAAGTGTAGCCTGAGCTGGGAGCTGGATGGGAGTGGGGAGGACTTCCAGACATCACAGTGTTGGTACGCTGAGGACAGTGTAGGGCCAGGTTGGTTTGATTGGTCTGTGTATGTGCTGCTTTTCAGCCTTGGTCCGGGGCCCTTACTTTGGCTATGATAAGAGCTTCTAATGTTGGCCTTCACCCAAAGGGTCAGTTGGACCCTGAGTCCTGGCCACAGACTGGGGCTGATACCTTGGTGTGGTCTCTAGAATGCTCAGAGAACACACCTGCCCGCTGCAACCTTCCTAGCTAGGGAGCTTGAGAGCCCGAGGGGCATGGTGCTGGCTGACATGGAATGTCCACTCTGTCCACAAGGAAGGGGTGTGTGACTGGCCAAGTCCCACTGAGAACAAGCAGGGTCGTCATGGCTTTCCAGAACACTGCTGACCACGCTGGAGTGACTGTCTGTATAGGAAAGGAAGCTCTGACACTGGTGCCAAACCTTCCATCTCTCCCAGCACCAGCGCTGCCCTCTTGTGGCCTTCTAGAAGGAGGCGTTTTAAGGTGCCTGCCCTGCAAGTGGAGGCAAAACCACCCTGCTCTGTGGGCTCTTTATCAGTGTGATGAGGTAGCAGCCAGGAGTACCTGGCTTTGTGTGTGTGTTTTCTGACCGTGAAAAATTTCACTGTTTTAAAAGATTGCATTCTTCTTTTCAGGGGTGTCATAGGAAAGCAGGGATACCAATGTCAAGGTAAGAGGTATTTTATGAACTAAATCTTTGGAGGGCTTGGTTAGATCCAGATCACTAATGCTTGTAGGAGGCATGTGCCGGGTTTGGTGCCATTCAGAGGCTCTGCAGCCTGTGAAGCAGGACCTGCTTTCTTTGTCCCTGCCTGGCCATCCCTCCCACATGCATGTATGGGAACATGTACAGGTAGGTACTGCCTACCTCCAGGTACCCCTGTGGTCTCAGCAGGACCCAATCCACGCAGCCCTGGGTACCAGTTGGAGCAGATAGCACTTTCCCTCCTAGTGTGAGACACGCTGCTTCAGTGAGAGGCCGTCTGCACGCCTGCTTGTCCTCAGCCACACGTTCCCTGGCAGCTTTTCGCCTACTTGTTTAATTCACTTCTACTAAATGCTCCTTGCTCATAACTTCTTATCTCTTGTGTAGAATCGTTAGCTCTTAAAAACTTAAACCTCACTTGAAGCTATTGAAGATGATTTTGTTTTCTAGTTAATTGACTACTGATGGAAGGTTAAGTTGTACAGAATTGGAGGGTGGAAATATGCTGTGGTCATGTTGAGGTTTCCCTGTGGTAAGGGCAGGAATGTTGGTCCATCTCTTCGCCTGATGCTGTTTAAATTGGGTCTGACCCTTGGAGGAACTTGGAGGTAGCTGTGTCTTTCAGACAGTGTGGGTCCAAACAGATACTTAATTCTTGGCTACCTGTCACCACACCTGTGTCACTAGAGAGAGAGCTACCAGTCACTCCTTGTAGACATTTTCAATGCAGTGAGAACTTTGAAGTTCAGCGTGTTCGAGCACAGATAGGAAGCCTCTGAGCTTCTGTGTCTCCTGCTGCAGGCCTCCTTATCACATTAGTCACCCCAGCATGATCCTGAGTGAAGCACGAGGCAACTGCACCTTTGATAGACAGTTTTCCATGGAAGAGCTGGGAAGAAGTTGTTCCCTGATTAGCATATGGAAGTGAGAAAATTGATCAGTTAGAGAAGCCTGCCAATGCCCTTTGACTATACACTGCTCTTCAGAGCAGGTAGGAAGCCCTGATGGCTCTGGTGGCAGAGCATTTCAAATAAGTGCATAATGGGCTTTGGGGGGAGGGTATTAAGGCTCGGTGACAGAAGGGGCATGGCTCCCCTTGTCCCTTCTCCCAGACCTGTTTAGACCCCGGGATGGACACTCCCTTTCCCACATGTCACTCAACCTTCCCATCTTTGCTGTTTGCAGTCTGCACCTGTGTGGTCCACAAGAGGTGTCACGAGCTCATAATCACCAAGTGTGCTGGGTTAAAGAGGCAGGAGACTCCTGACCAAGTAAGTATTTGTGACGTGGAAGCTCTGGGCTTTCTCAATACCAACGCTTTTCTTCACTGCCTGCTCTGTGGTTCCTGGGAAAGCCTCTCTTTGGGACCTCACCACTTTCTTTGTGGTGTTGATCAAAACCAAAGGCGGCTGTCCACAGTCTTCTGCACGAGCAGAGCCTGTGGGTAAATGCACTTCAAGTTGGTCTTGGCCCTGTGGATGTTATTATGCCAAATGTGGTGTGATCCCAGAGCTCAAGCCATGGAAAGTGTGAATAGTTTTATTTCATTATCTCATCAGAACACTGAAAGGGCTAGCTGATGTGTCACTGGCTCCATGCTGGTAATAAACAGTGATAGAAATGGGGGATCTTATCTTTAATGAGCTGGAACTGGAATAAAATGAGCAAGTCCTAGGAATACTAAGGGGGTGGAAATAATCACAGTTACGGTCAGCAGTCCCTAGAAACTTAGCATGCCCCGATTGAAGCACTTTAACATATATTATTTAATCCCACAGTGACCCAGTGTGATAGATGTTATCATTCTCAATATAAAACAGAGAAGCACGGAGAGGTCAAATTAACTTGCCCCAAATCACACGATTAGGAGCCACGTTCAAACCTGGGGTCTGTCCCAGGGTCTGAGCCCTTGACCACTGTACCCTGTGGCCTCTTAAACTCGGAATCTATTATCAGATGGGCTGTGAAGGAAGTTGTTGGGATAAGAAAGCAAGAAAATGCACCAGTGAAGCTAGCTTTCTCCTAATCGAGTGTTTGGGAGCATGATAGTACCACTGGTAGACGGTAAACTTTTTCAAAGAAGACAGTATGAACATGGGTATAGGTGTTATGTGTTCACAACAATTGATTTCAAAGGCATGCTTTTAATTCTACTTGAAATACTTACAATTTCAGGCTATTAGAGCTGGGGAGCAAAGAGAGGGGCCCATCATCTGGGCGAATGATGAGGAAGGTCTACAGTTTGGCTTCCAGCAAGAATGACTTAAATTCAACCAAATGCATCTGGGTATCTGACGCATTTCCCATCTTCTATCTCTTTACTTTCCTACTGTCTCTGCAAAGAAGCAAGGGGCCTGGCTTAGGGTGAGCCTTCCATGCCCCTGCAGGGCAGACTGGAGTGCCAGAGTTCACAGAGGTCACCTGTCATGGTTACAACTGCAAGCCCACACCTGCCTGCCCTGACTTCTTCTGGTTTAGGATCATGGCCCCAAGTACCCTGTTAGCCTTAGTGAAAGCAGGAGACAGCCTGCTGTCAGCCTGTCTGCCTTCCTGTGGATGTGCCCGTGAACATTTACTGGGAAAGTTCTGTGTGGCAGGCACTGTGCCATGTCCCATGGAAGTAAAAGAGTACAGGAGTCCTGCCCTCAAGGGTCTCACAGGTCTCATCACCTTGGGCCTCTGCAGGTTCCTGACGCTCTTCTACTTTTCTGTGGAGGGAAGAGTCCCATAAGAGTCCCTGCCATTCAGGTTGGAGGGCTGACATTTGAAATGCCAGAACCCAGCTTCACCTGTGACTTAGTTCTTCCCACCGTCTTCCTGGCATATCCAGAAAAGAAGGCTCCAGTAAGGTGTGTCCCCCAGTTTGGCAGGTAGCCCAAGGGTCAAATTGCCAGGGATTGAAGAAGGGAGGCTTGAGGTTTCCTAGCTGAGCAGAGCTGATTACCTGTCCCGGCTCTCCCTGCCACCATCTCATGCTTCCTGAAGTCAGTCTCCTATGGTGCCAGCATGTCTGGGCCACTGGGCCATGGGCAGGCCCTCTGCTGGAGACCAGACTTGGAGTTCATTCTTCTCTGTCATCACCTTTAGTGGGATACCTGTACACACACATCCTACGTACGTCGTACACAGGTAGCCTTGAACACCACGCTTCTAATCCTTCCCCCATCAAAGGTGCCCGGAGGTTGGGCTCTGTAAATATTTGGCACCAGGAGCCCCAGTCAGTGAGCTCCCCCCTCTTGTGTCTGTGTTGGCTGAGGACTCACACCCTCCCTGCATTTCCAGCTATGATAACCAAGGAACGTTCTGCCTCCCTTTGTCACTTTCCTCTTTTTCCTTTTTAATCTCACAGTTCTGTCTCTCTGCTCTTTATTCACTCTGTGTTCCGAGTCTTGCTCACCCCTTTGTTTCTCTGCCTTCCCCAGCAGGAGTGTGTGGCGATCCCCCTTTGTTTTGCGTCTCTGTCTGACTCCGTGCGTGACTCCTGTGTGGGCTCCTTCCTCTCCTCCCACCATTCTGATGCCTCAGAGTTTGTAGTGGTCCCAACGGAGGGCCACACAGTGCTTTGCACCCCCACGCTGAGTCTCTCGGTCACCTGGGACAGCTTCTCTACCTTCCCACATAGTCTCATTCCTCTGCGAGGCCATCCCTGGGACGTCAGGACCGTATCCTCAGCGCTCTGCCATGTCTTTGGGATTGGCAGGAGCAGAGTGAGCACAGTGATCCCACACATCCTCAGCCGTGAGGCAGGCAGCTACAGAGTTGACATGTCTATAGGGGGGAAGTACAATTTTTTTTTCAATAAATCCTGGGAATCCTGTACCCAGGAAAGATCCTAATTGATAGCCCAAGCGTCTAGAGTTTGGATCAGGAAAAGGATCAGCCATTCCTTGGACAATAGGGAATGTGGCATGAAGTCCGTTGATGCAGAGTGCACATGGGCAGCTGTGACTTTGTGCTTGTCTTTAAGTCCATGCTCCTGTCCAGCCTTAGTCTCTTCCCTCCTTAGTCCCCAGGGGAGCCTTTCACTCACTAGGGAGCCAAGGCCTGTCTGGTTTGTTGCATGTCGTCCACTCAATCCCCAGAGCAGTGAGAGTGACGTCCTTTGCTGTTCCAATAGAGACACAGTCACTCTGCGGAGGGGCAGGGATAGCCCAGGGAGGTGGCCCATGCTGGAGACCCCTTGCTTCTGTGGAGCACTTCATGTTTCCCACCTCTTCACCCCTCCTGGCTTGTTGACTCCATCGTTCTGTGACATGGGGCTAGGGGACCATCTTTATTTGCTAGGTGAGAAATCCAAGGCCCCAGGACATCAAGAAGCCTGACTGAGACCCTCAGATGGTTTGGGTCCCACACCTGGGCTCCTGTCCCCGCCTCCATCCCCTTCCAGCTTGCCACCTTCTCTTTACCCCTTTAAAATACTCAGCAGGAGGCTGCATAGTGGGTAAAAAACCTGGGTCTGAATTCACAGTCGTGGGGACGGCAGCCTGTTTTTGCCTCTCGTCAGTTTACAGGCATGATTCTTAATCCCGCTGTGTTTCATTTTCTCATCTGTGAAGTCAGGGCGATGATGGGCCTGGCCCACAACGGGGGAGGCCTGAGATAAGGTGCCTGGCCATGTGTGTGGTCAGCACTGACACCTGAGCCTCCTGAGTGTCACCACTGAGTATTCGGCCATCTTTATCCTAATTGTTTTTAGTCCTAACTGATGTCTGACAATTTCTGTGGCACTGTGCTGAGTTCACATGCCACTGTACCCAATCCTGTGTCCACTGCTGAGCTGCCAGAAGACCCTTTGGGTGGGGCTTCTGTGCACAAAGCAGCGTTGAAGGCACAATGACAGCTCATGAGCAGCTGAAGCTGAGGGCTGTGTGCTGTGCTTGGTCAGAGGCCTGGTGTGGGGGGAACCTGGCCTGGGGCAGCAGGAATGAGGGCCAGGCCAGGATCAAGGCTTTCTTTGCCTTGTTTCTCAGCACGACTTTCAGAGCCAAGCTCTGGGTTCTGCCACCTACAATGACACACAGCCTCTGGGACGGAAGTTCTGTAAGAGTCTGGTGACAAGTGCTCTGGGGCAGAAGGGAGCTGGGCGGTGACCTTGTGTCTTGCCATTCCTGCAGGTGGGCTCCCAGCGGTTCAGCGTCAACATGCCCCACAAGTTTGGTATCCACAACTACAAGGTCCCCACTTTCTGCGACCACTGTGGGTCCTTGCTCTGGGGCCTCTTGCGGCAGGGTTTGCAGTGTAAAGGTAAGTTGATCCCTGCCCCACCCTCGGAGCCTGTAACAGCCCCACCCCCTCGTCTCCTCTCTGTAAAAAGTCCTTGTCTGTCCTTGTAGCTTAGGAAGTTAGTTCCAGATTTGGCCAAGGACAGAGCATGTGCCCTTGTCAAGCCCCCAGTGGTAATACTGAGCATTTATCAAGCAATCTCTGGGCAGAGACCACCCAAAACTGTGTGGTGGGAAGCACCAAGGAAGAGAAGGTGTGACCCCCTCCCGCCACCTCATAAGATAGTTAACAAGGAGGGAGACAAGATGAGTCTACAAAAGTAAAGAAATAATTTAACAAAATATACATAGGAGCAAAAGGGAAGAAGGTTTTTGGAGTTAGGCTGTGAAAGTAATAGATGTGAACTGGGGCTTTTCTGTCGTGACCTGTGGTTGAGAGCTTCCCCTTGGGAGGAGCTGTGCTAGGACATTGCCACAAAAGGTACCTTGTTGATCCTTCACAGGCTTAGAACATAGGTGGTATCACCTCTATGTCCCTGGTGAGAAACTGGGGCTCAGAGACTAAGTAACTGCTCACATCACACAGCTTATTAGCAGAAGTAGGATTTGAACCTTGACTCTTTTTTTTTTTATTATTAAGTCATATATACATAGATCATGAATACATTTATGGCTTTGCGGGATTCAATTTGTTAATTATTTATACAAATTGGAGTGCTTACATCCTACTAATTAACACAGCTTTCACCTCATTTATTTAATCACAGTGTTAAGACATTTGTGTTCAGTACTTGATAGATTTGACTTGTAGCCTTGCAATATGCTCCATAGGTGTGGTCCCAACATTAACTCTCCCTCTATTGAACCACCCTCCCTCCCTTCCCATTCACCTCCCCTTCCCTCCTTCATCCCGGGCTATAGTTGTGATTCATCTCTCATATGAAAGTGTGAGTGATTATAAATTGGTTTTATAGTAGTACTGGGTACATTGGATTTTTTTTCCATTCGTGAGACACTTTACTAAGAAGAATATTTTCCAGCTCTATCCATGTAAACATAAAAGAGGTAAAGTCAAATGTTAATGGTCAGTATAAGAGATTGAGTAAGTCTTTCATTATAAACCCAGGCCTGATTAAAAGAGACACAGCTTGCCCACTCATATCCTCAAAGATGTTGCTATTTTCCTTCCTTATCAATAATTCCATATTCCTTTACTTATGCATTTTTCTGAAAAGTCGGATTTCTGAGCATTCCATTTGCCTTGGTGATTTATATTAATATAAAACAAACATTTTCATTAGTGGTGTCTTGGTCCTCACGCCTTCATTATACTGTATGATAAAACATAGTCCCTGTGGAATATTATTCTTTTTTTTTTTTTTTTTTTTAGCAGGAACTCAACTTTATTGCATCAAGCAGCCGCTTATATAGAGCGTGGGGAAGGGGCGGGGAAAGAAGGCAGGGGATGAGGTGCGTGACAGGGTTGGGCCAATGGCATGGTACCACGTTGGCTGTATCTAGATAGAGGCAGTTTCAGGCTGGGCCTTGCTGAGTCATTGCTACATGGAAGTAGCTCGATGGATCTACTTCTAGTCAGGCTCGGGAAGTTGCACTAGGCCTAAGGCACATGGCAGGGCCCAACAATTCCCTCTTTTGTTTTTTG
>CAUYPK010025303.1:0-10482 GCA_963574355.1 Loris lydekkerianus
GTTGGGACTACAGGGGCCTGCGACAACACCCAGCTATTTTTTGGTTGCAGCCATCATTGTTGTTTGGTGGGGTGGGCTGAATTCAAACCGACCAGCTCAGGTGTATGTGGCTGACGCCTTAGCCACTTGAGCCATGGGTGTAGTGATGAGTACTTTTGAGCTTTTTGTTTACCTCAGCCAGCACTTTTGGGTATGTGCCGGCAGCTCTGCTGGGCTCTGGGCAAGGTGAAGCCTTCAAAGAAGACACAAATCTCAGTCTGTCGAGAGTGACTGTACCTCTCCTGTATACTGAGGTTCATTTGGGACAATCACCTGATGTAGAAATAACCTTTATTAGACCACGAGACACTCTGACTCGGGGCTTTACCTTTCTTAGCTGTAAAATACAGGGCATCCCCGAAGTTACCCCTAATGTCGCCATACATAGGGAAAATGGGAAACTCTGGTTAAATGTGCCTTTATTTACAACATGTTCACTACAAAATTTTGCAAAGAGGTGGTCAACACGTAGACAATATTCTGTACATACCCTGTAAATAAAGGCGCATTTAGCTACAGTTTCATGAGGGGTGACTTCTGGGACACCTTGTAGACTGAATGTCACAAAGCCTCCATAGCTGGGTTTGTCTGCAGAGACAGACAGGGTGCTCAGTCAGACCCAGGGACCCGAGTGTGGGAGGACAGAGTGTTGCCAGCTGTTGCAGCTCTGCTGTCCCTTTTCACCCAGTTGTCTTTAGTTTTCGTGTGAACTTGATAATGACTCAGTAGCTGTTTCTCCACCTGTGGGCTCAGTTAGGCAGAGAAGCAGGTGGCTGATTCCCAGCAAGCATGAGAATCAGAGAATCACACGAGAGCCCCATACATACATCTTCTTTAGCAACTTAGCAGGACACCAGGGATTCTCAGAAGACCTCAGACAGGGTGAAAATAGCTTGTTGAACTAGTAGCTTCTTACTGTTTTTCCTTTCTCTTCCTTTCCTTAGCCAACACTGAGAACTATAGCTGTAACTCAGCAGGAGAGTCCAGTGATGATCACTTCCAGCACTTCCCACCTCCTGCTCCAGTCTTGAAGACAGATTCCCCCAAGTTGGCTTCAAAGAGACCCTCTGAGGTGCGGCAGGGGAGCAGCCCCAAGTTAGGCCTGAGCACAGCAGCCCTTCACACACAGTGCAGTTCTGCAGAGGGAGAAACCAGCCGGGTCCATCTGCGCCACGGAGTAAACGGGCTGATTAATGGCAAAGTGAATGATGACAGAGCACTTCCAGCACCTGCTGTCCTGCCTTCACCCAATAAGGAGCCACCACCTCTGCTGGCCAAACCCAAATTGTGAGTATGTCTGTGGGTCTGAGGTTCGTCCTCCCTGGTTAGAAAAGATCTCCTGCCTGGACTCAGCTGTGCAGTGAGTTGTCCTTGACTGAGGTGACCTTGCTGCTGGGCAAGTCTTTTAAAAATACTAAAGGTACCTAAAAATAAATAGGGTAAATGAGAAGCTTGGTTAGAGCTGCCTTTGCTAAAAGCTATAACTGGTTATGGCTGTGAAAATACCACATGCAACATGCAGTCACCAAGGTAGGGAAGAGGGGCTCAGCCAGCTGCATTTCCAAATGTGTTAGTAGTTTGTATTTATTTCTTTAAATGTGAGTATCAGTAAGGAGATCTCTACAGATGAGAGGGGAAGACTAATGCCTGAGGACAGAAACTCTTGTGTGCAGGTCCCGGAGGGGACAGAAACCAGAGAGGACAAGGTTTGCCACAGTCCACGTGGCTTTGGGATTCTACAGAATTGTACTTTTCCATGAGTGCTGCCTCCCTGTTCGATTCCCATTATTAGCTTAGGATGATACTCCTTGCATGAGCTATTTCCATTGGCATCACAGGGCACAGGGTTGTTATGAATGGAGCCATTACAAGGTCAGCGAGAGGCAGAAATAAGCTCAGAGGTTCCATCACAGCATGATAGGCCTAGAATGACTGCTCTGAGGTCAGCGGAAATGTGGGAGTCGTGTAGGATGTGCATGTGTTGCAAGGTCAGGGCTCAAGGAGAGTGTGTTCACCAGAACCGGGGAAAGCCCCTTCTCTTCCTGGGGATGTCTGATGTTGATGTGGGGCAGGAAGGGCTCCTGTAGGGAGGAGTTGTTCTTTGTTTCCCCAGGCCCCTGCAGCTTCCTGTCTTCTCTCTGGCATCAGTTTATTTGTTAGAAATGTTAGAATTGATAAGGTCTTCAAATTAAAATAAGACCTTGCATTTGTTCCTTGCTTTATTATTTATTGAAAATTGTTAGACTAATCAACTAACAAATCAGTCAGAAAGAACATCTTAAGTTAACAAAGGGGCAGACTCTTTTATAAAATAAGACTTCTAGACAATCATGCATTGCAGTTTCAATAATCTATCACCGACCCACACTTAATTTTGTATTCTGTTTTGGCTTTTTTGGAAGGCAGTGGTGCTACTCACCAGGCTTGTGAAAGACGCCAGTGACCATTCATCCCTGTACTCAGTTCCACGGAGGGGCTGAGCAGGGAAAAGGAGCTAAAACATGATGGCCTGAAAAAAGATTTATGCCCTTGCAGCGCCAACCTATAAAATTAATTGCTGCTGCTGACTTCTTTCATCTGTGCCTTTTGAATATGTATTTGGAGTGCTTTTAATGAAACAAAGCACCTGCTCTGCTCTCTGGGGAAGAAGAGGGCAGATGTGCTCCAGGAGTAGGGCTTGACTGTGCTCTTGCCGAAGTGAAGTCTGCCCATGCTGGTCATCATAAACCGGGCATAAATCACAGGAGAGCAAACACGAGGGGCTGTTCACAGGCATTTACAGCCCTGCTTATCACAGGATTGTCAACAGCTCTGCACCTTTATTTCTGCTTTGCAGCGATGTTGATATGTGGTGAGGGCCCCGTTGGCAGAATAACTTGGGATGCCGTGCTGAGGTGTAGATTTGAAGAGTGGCAGCAGATGCTTCTGAGTTGTTTTCAGTGTAAAAGGTGGTGCAGAGAAATGGACTTTAGTGCCTGAGATCTGAATAAAAGGAGCTAATTCCACTTCGTGAGGAAATTCAGGGTTAGCTCACAGATAACATCTACTTATTGCATGTTTTACCACTGTTTTTTTCCTCAAATCTTTTTGTGTTTAAACATATTCATAGAGCATGATTTAATGATTTTCATATTGTATGATTACTGCCATTTTACTGGGTAGAAAATAACATTTGATGACACTTTTAGAATATAGATTAATTTTTAAATGTTCTTTTACAACTTTATTGGATTTAGTTTTAATCACATAATAAATGCATGTTTGACGTGACAATTCAAACAATTCAGAGGTAATTAAAGACAAAGTTCATATTTTCTGCTTCTCCTCTTCCCACCTACCCTCTTGAAGTGAGCAGTGCTGCTGGTTTGGTGTGACGCTGCCCACTCCTTTCTCTGTGATCACAGCCTTTCCTGGAAAGGTTTGTTCATTGTTTTAACAGTTTGTCCATCGATGGAGAAATGCTGTTAAGTGACATCACAAATAATTAAGAATGGCATCCAAGTTATTAGTGACTATTGGTAACAGCCAAGTAAAATCCTTGTATATTTCTATATTTATTTCTTTTCATACATTGGGGTAAAAATGAGATTTTATTTGCCTCTTATGGTCAACAGTGAAACACTGTGTTTTGTTCTAATCTTTATTCATTAGCCTATGGTTGTATTCCCTTTCCTGACAGGAGAGGCTTATATCCTTTGCTTTATGGTATTTCATGCATCTTCCTCGTTTGAACCTAAACTAGTAGGAAGCAATGAAGAGGGCACAAGTAAGGGAGTAATAGGAATCAAAATATTTACCCTTGCAATAAATTAATCTGACAATAGAGTTTAACTTTTTCTTGGATGCTGGGGTGGAAAGATCATTTTCAAAATGGAAAATCTTTGCTTTGGGGGGCAGGGGTTCAAATAGTTCCAATACTGATCATGAGAAGAGGCCAAAAAAAAAACAAAAACAAAAAAACCACCAAATGTCATGAGCTCTTTTCTCTGACTGTGTTCAGCCCCATCCTCTGTCACCTGAAGACCCCACACTCTACCCACCTGTCCTGCCTGTCACAGGGGTTTCTGAATCTCCCATTACCTGTTTCTAACACTGTCTCTCACGAATGAGCTGAGCAGAATTATTATCATTTTATTTTTAGAGATAGAGCCTCACTCTGTTGCCCAGGGTAGAGGGCCATGGTGTCATAGCTCACAGCAACCTGAAACTCCCGGGCTCAAATGATCCTTTTGCCTCAGCCTCCCAACTAGCTGGGACTACAGGCACCTGCCACCATGCCTGGCTAGTTTCTCTGCTTTTAGTAGAGATGGGGATCTCACTCTTGCTCAGGCTGGTCTCGAACTCCTGAACTCAAGAGATCTACCTGCCTCAGCCCTCCAGAATGCCACCAAGAGCTGCATATAATTAAATGTGGGCTATCTGGCACGCAAAGGGAACACGCACAGCACTCCTGTCCTCTGTAGGAAAGTGATGTTATGCTTGGACACAGCACAAGAAAAAATTAAGTGTCATTCCATGTCAAAAAAGGAACACCATGCTCAAATAATATCTTTTTTGTCAGAAAGAATAGGCATAAACCTGATTTATTAACTATTTGTCCTATTCCTTTTCTTGTTCTGAGTGGATCACATGAGCCTTTTGCTCTTTTTTTTCTGCAAATGGTACCTGAAGACTCAAAATTTAAAATAAATGCAGGGCTCAGTGTGAAAATCCCTGGTTTTCTTTATTCCTAGGAATAAAGGAATACCCCTTCAAAGGGCTGGATATGCGTGGAATTCCCAGGAATCAACTCTGAGGGAAGCAGAGAATGCCAGACTTAGTGCGCAGTCTGCCAAGGTCACAGAAGGGCCTGGTGGGCAGTCTGCCAGGGTCACAGAAGGGCCTGGTTGAGTTTTCCCTCTAGGCTTACCTCCTAAGTCGGACCAAACAATATATAAGTAACAATATGCTGCTTTCAATCTCCCTTTATTACTTCCTCTTTAAATATTCTTCCTCTGTCTTGGGGGAGGGAGGAAGGTAGACTATAAACATCAGGAAGATTACTGGAGGGTGAATGGGCAGGGCTTATATCCAGAGCAGGACCTGCCTACGGAGAAGATTATGCCTATTTGCCACACTAACGCCGAAAATACATGCATTACATAAAAGTCCATGCTCTTTTAATTGGGATAATAATCAAATGATTTTCAAAATTTTACATGCTAAACCAAGAGCTTCCTTGGCTTCTATCCAAACTACTTTTCTGCTCCCAGCCTCTAACGAAAAAGGCAAAAGAAAGTATCATCCTTTCTTATCTTAAAGATTTCAAACTGAATCAGCCTTTACAAAATAATTGCATTTTACAACCTTTGCTTTTCCCTTTCTCCTGTTTCTCAGTCCCACCTTTAGACACCCAATTGTTTGTGCAAATCTTGCCCCAAGAGAGGCATGTCCAATAAACTCATCCCTGCCATGTTCTGAGGTGTTAGGGGTGTTCAGTGTCACCTCAGCCCAGGTCTAGGCTGACAAAGTGAAGCCATATCTTCAAAATAACAAGCAGTTCTAAGCACTATAGAAATCAGAGAAATGTCCTTTCTCTGCACCTGGGGGAATGAGAGAGGATTTATTTGAGGGAGAGAACAGCCTTTATCCTTTATCAGTGACTTCACTGTGCCAGCCTTTCTATATTTGGGAGTTCCTCATGGTCCCCCACTCCTAGACACAAATTGCAGTACAAGTTGTTTCTTGGCCTGGAATGTTCTCCCTGGAGACCTGTCTCCTGTCGGCCTATCCTGTCTCCAGTGGCTGCTCCTTCTGGGCTTTCACATCTCAGCCTGGTGTCACCACCACCTTCCCTGGCCACGCTGTCCACAGCAGCCCCTCAGCCATTCACCAGTAAATCACCCTTATTAATTACTGAATCTCATGTGACTATTTCTGATAGTTATTACTTGCCTGTCGCTTTGCCCTCCCCCCCCCCCCCATTACAATGTAAGCCCTTTGTGTGTAGGAAGCTGGTCTGTCTTGTTTTCATTGATCTGTCATCAGGACCTGATGATTAGTAGTAGATGCTCAAAAAACAATTTTTTGAATGAATGAAGCAAAAACAGACCAGGAAAGAGGGAGAGAAAGTTCTCCTGCCTTTAGAGCAGCCTTATTTATTCTGCTTAACTTCCTTCCTAGAGGTACCACAGGACTTGTGTTTTCTAACCCTAGCAGGGCCAGGGTTTTATAGCACTTTTCCAACAGACACCATTTATTGTACAAGCTGAATGGATATAAAGAATTAAATAAGGGCGTTACCCTTATTCAGTGGGTAGGGCACCGGCCACATACAGCCAGGCTGGCGGCGGCCCAGGCCAGCTGAACAACAATGACAACTGCAACAACAACAGAAAAATAGCCAGGTGCTGTGGTGAGCACCTGTGGTCTACTTGGGAGGCTGAGGCAAGAAAATCGCTTAAGCCCAAGAGCTTGAGGTTGCTGTGAGCTGTGACACCACAGCAGAGGGCGACATAGTGAAACTCTGTCTCAAAAAAAAAAAAAAAAGAACCATCTGGGATAGAATTACTTTAGACAAGTTCGTGGAAGTTAATTTCAACTCCTTCCTCAGTTCTCCTGTGTTCTTGTTTAATTAACATCCTACTTTTAAAGCACGGTGGAGAAAATGGGACATTTGGAAGGACATGGGGACTTTTGCAGTCTCCAGGTGCTCCCTTGCCCTGTCAGTGGCAACAGTACGACCAGACTGCTATTCCCTGGTATGTGCACTCAACATGTCAACACCCCAGATGCCAGACAGCTTCTGCGCTGCTCCTTCCTGCCACTTTTGTGTTGGACTATGGCTTAAACTCCAGTGTGTGCCATGGTCAGTAGAACTTGGGAAGCTGAACATTTTCCCATCTTTTAGCCTCTGCTAGTTAGGGTTCAAAGTCTCATTGTTTGACATGAGAATATAAATGGTTTCCTAGGTTCTGGTAGAAGCCATACCTAGTAGATTAAAAAACAAAATGAACATAAAAGGCAAATTGAAGAGAGGCAAAACAATTTGGGGCAAAATAAGTAACAAAGGACCAAGGAGAGGTAATCATCAAGCAATTGCAAGGGGGGTCGTTACTTGTACACAGATATTTTAAAATCTAACACACTTCCCATCCTCTCTCTGTTAAGTTAGTATCTGCTAAGTGCTGGGTGGTGCGGGGTGCCAAGAACCCAAAGATGAAAGGGATGAGAGCTTTATTACCTTTGAGTAATCTATATACTCTGTGGTCTTTAAGATCATTGTGTCAAGAACATAGATACACACATATACACGAAATTCTACACATCTTTTACCATTACACACATTTTACAGAAGAATGGCCAGCCCCTAAATCAGCTCCGGTGCAATCCAGAAGCCTCTCTTCAAGGTTTAACATTGGGAAGAGGCATCATTCTGCTTCTGAGTCTGGAGATGTAATATGCACCAGCTTCTGTTTCTGGTTAAGTGAGTTTCATTATCTGAGAAGTCTGGTTACATAACAAAGTAGTTTGGTAACAGTGAAAGTGCAACGTGTTGAACCAGGGGGCCTTAGAAACACTAGGAAAAGAAATAGGGCAGAAAGTTTTCTCAGTTTGTTTCTGTAACCTCACACACACACTGGGTAAACACATTGGAGCACAATCAGTAAGGAATGTCAGTGTAACAAGGTCCTAATTCTGCAGTCTTGGCTCTGCAGACACTGACTCCTCATAAATGAGAGGAGTGATGACTTCCCAGTGCTGGTCTTGGATCATTTCAAAACAACACTTCCCTGAAATGGGAAGTCCAATCAAGGAACTTCCTGAGTTATGAGGCTTTTAACTAAGGAATAATATTTTGATATTGTCTTCCTCACGATTTCTTCACATAAATATTTAGTGCCTGCTCCTTAGGTATTAGGGGAATAGTGGTTTGCTGTGCGGGGGTCTTGGTGAATGTAACATTTAATTACATTTTTCTGAAGAAGGCTGAGTCCTTGTTTTTGTGGTTAGGAGTCTTACTTGGTGTCTGTGATTTCAGGGCTTGTTTTCAAAGAAAGTTCTTTTCACCCAAAGAAAGCAGCATAGGACAGACAGGACCTCCCCCACACCCAGGCTGGGTAACCTTGGATAAGCTCCTCAGTGCCACTGGGTCTAGGTTTCTCCCTTAGAAAGAGGGAGTGACGACAGGGCCCCACTCCCCAGGACTGTAGTTGTGTGAAATAACGCAGGCACAGGGTGTACTAAATCACTATTACCTGCCATCAGGTAGGTTATTAGTAAGAGGAGATTAGCAGTGAATCTTTTGTTACTTGACTACAAGCATTGAAAGTTTCTGAAATAAGCAATTTACAATACTTGCTAACAATTGCAAGTGAATTCTTCCTTTGTTGTGCTGGGTTTTCCTCCACCTTAAGAAAAAAAAGTGGCAATGAAAAAAATGTTAATAGAAAAATCACTGGCCAGTTAGAAGTAGTTTTTGCTTTCATTCCAGTCACCCTGGAGTTTCTGGAAATTGAGTGGAGTGTCAGAGAGAAGGGAGCCGGGATCAGGCAGTGGAGGGTGGGCCCTGCAGGCTGGCAGGCAGTGCTCCCTGCGCAGCTCAGACTCGTGCAGAAAACCTAGTGCAGAGTGTTTGGTGGACCTCACTGCACACCCACAACTAAAGGCTGAAAACTAACTGACTGGTCATGCTTTCTGCTTTGAAATGCTGGAGGCACTCCAGGCATCTCTGGCCTGTGGGATCTGCCTATAATTATCCCTTTGAGGATACAGGAAGCCAGCAAGGGACTTCTGGATCCCAAGAGGAGGACAAAAACAGTGGAGAACTGGCGAGTGGTTGTGTGTGTTTGATCGACCTAATCCTGCCGGCAGCCATAAGTATAAGAAGCAGTGAGACTGCAAACTGGAAAGGCCTTACCTGTGAACTGTTTTGATGTTTTTGGACTTGGCGCTCAGTTGAACTGCCTTGGGGAGAGCTTGAGCAGGAGTGTGGAGAACTTTGGGCATTGTCTGGGGCCCCAGACTGAGCCACTGAGCTGGGCACAGGAAGCCATTGTGTGAGAGAACTACCCCAGCAAGCTCCACCCTCAGGGTCCCAGAGCAAGGATCGGGTGGGACCTAGTTAACCTAGTGACTGAGCAGCCTAAGGGCGGGAACTGAGCTGCCTCACAGTCTTAATCCTTAAGGGCAGAGTGAGACAGTTTTGGCACACTGGAGCCTTGGGCTGTTGCCCTGGGTAGAGTGCTGTGACGTCACAGCTTATAGCAACCTAAAACTCCTGGGCTTGGCACCGCCCGGACCTCCATAAGAGCTGTGCCACGACCCCCGACCTGCGACCCACACCCACCTGGCCTCCGCATGCCCTGACCAGGAACTGCGGGAGCCGTGCAACCTGCGTCCTCCCTCCTGTGTCCTCCCAGCCTCCACACTAGCCCACTCATCTGGCCAGGGACTCTGGTAGCTGCGTGCCCTCTGGAGCCCTCCCTGCCTCTGCGCAGAGCCCTTCTCCTGGCCAGAGACTGCTGGAGCCTTGGGCTCTCTGTGCTGAAGTCACTGGGCACCAGGTACTCCCAGAACTGTGCACACAACCTCCAGTCCTGTTGCTGGATCTGGGTGTGTCACACGCCGGAGCTGCTTCCACAACCAGAACTCCCTAGCTGGAGCAGCCCCAGAGGAACTACACAGGGTCACTCCCTACAAAGATCCAGCAACAATAGAGTGACCCCGCTGGGGTCTATTCTTGGAGACACACCTCCCCAACTCTGAGGATGGCCAGAGGCAATGGTGAAAAACAATCATGAGGCGAAATCAACAGAAAAACTCTGGCAATATGAATAATCAGAGTAGATCAACTCCCCCAAGGATCAATGGGGCAGAAATAGTGCAAGATCCCATGCACAAACAAATAGCAGAAATGTCAGAAATCCAATTCAGAATCTGGATAGCAAATAAGATCGAATTAGAATTCCAAGCAGTAACCCAAAATATAACTCAAGAATTCAACGGATTCAAAGGCCAAATGACCAAAGATTTTGACACATTGAGACAAGAAGTTGCATCCCTCAAAGATCTGAGAAACACAGTAGAATCCCTCAGTAACAGAATGGAGCAAGCAGAAAGGATTTCTGATGTTGAAGACAAAGCTTTCGAATCCAAGTCGGATTTATCCCAGGGCCTCAAGGCTGGTTCAATATACATAAATCCATAAATGTAATTCAACACATAAACAAACTAAAAAATAAGGACCATATGATTCTTTCAATTGATGCAGAAAAAGGTTTTGATAATACCCAGCATCCCTTCATGATCAGAACGCTTAAGAAAATTGGTATAGAAGGGAAATTGCTTAAACTAATAGAGGCCATCTACAGCAAACCCACAGCCAATATCGAGTTGAATGGAGTTAAATTGAAACCATTTCCATTTAGATCAGGAATCAGGCAAGGTTGCCCATTGTCTCCA
>CAUYPK010025308.1:0-19006 GCA_963574355.1 Loris lydekkerianus
AGACATCTGTACCAGAATGTTTATTGCAGCCCAATTCATAATTGCTAAGTCATGGAAGAAGCCCAAGTGCCCATCGACCCACGAATGGACTAGCAAATTATGGTACATGTATACCATGGAATATTATGCAGCCTTAAAGAAAGATGGAGACTTTACGGTTTACATGGATGGAGCTGGAACATATTCTTCTTAGGAAAGTATCTCAGGAATGGAAGAAAAAGTATCCAATGAAGCTAAATTATAGCTTTCACATGAAGGCTATAACCCAATTATGCCACAAGACTATGGGGAAAGGGTCAAGGAAGGGGAAGGGAGGGGGGAGGTTTTGGTGGAGGGAGGGTATTGGGTGGGGCCCCATCTATGGTGCATCTTAGAATGGGTACAGGTGATTGCACTAATGTACACAGCTATGATTTAACAATAAAAAATATTTTTAAAAAAATCTACACTTCTAATAATATTCTAATATGCAACACAAAATGGATTCTAATTTTCCTAATAAGAATCTCGATGAGGCAGATTTCTATGGTAGAAAGAATACTGGCCCAGGATTCAGAATCCCAGATTCTAGTCTACATTTTGCCACCCGAATTATAGGTAGCTTAGTTCTCTTCACCTCTCTAGATCTAAATTTTCCCTCCTATAACATGACAGGGTTATAGTACATAACTAAGATGCCACCTTTCTAAATTGTAAAGGCAAAAATTTAATCCAAATAAAGAAAAGCACCCTAACCAAATGGGAATTCACATTTATGACAGATACTGAGTAAAGCATATAGTACAAATCATCACCTAAGTCCATACCAAACTTGGCCAGGAAGGTATCACCACCATAGATGAGGAAATCAAAGTTCAGTGATGAAGTAAACCTGACTATAATCACACCAGCAGTATGAGATAGAGTTGGCCAAGAGGACCAAGGCTTATATGGTAGGCTCTTTCCTCTATTCCACATTGCTCTTGGAGTGAATCTTATTTAGAGTTTCCATGTCCTTTCTATCTCTGAGAAGGCTAGGATATTCTTAAACCAACTTCAAACAATCAGTCTAGATACCTAGAGCGAGGATTAAATTTTAGAAGATAGACAGACCAACACTTACTCCTCTTTCCTTATTTGTAATGAAATAATCAGGGGAAGAAATGGCATAACTAGTTTACAAAGAGGGGATCATCAAGTGCCTCTTTTCAAGATACTATCACATAATCTATGTACCTTTGCAATCAAATGACCAATAATTCAGTGTATCTAAAAAGGTACTCAGCACAAGGTACTCAATATACATAATATGAAAAAGCCCACTTTCATTTTTATGACCCTTACTGAATTATCCGACAACTCCATTAGTTCAGAAATCAGTTTTTAGGACCCAGGAATTGTAAGACCCTTTCAGGTATGATGAGAAGTTATGTCTTTTCAATCCTTTTATAAAGTAATATATTGCAATGAAAACGAATGCCTATTATGCATTAAACGTTACTGGTGTTAATAATTATTTTTAACAAAAATAATACAACCATAATCTGACTTAGAATGTATATGCACAAAATAGGAAAAAAATATGTCATACTGGTTCTATTATTTCATAGATTATTAAAAACTTCCTATCATTTCATTTACTAATTATGTTAGGTTCTGTGTTGATAATTAATAGTAACTAAGTATCCATGCAAAGCAGTGTCCTTCACCTTTAGGAGAATGATCTCATTTGTTCTTCCCAAGAATTCATTAACTCTAACATCTTGGAGGTGGGTGAGACTGTCCCCACATGACAGGTGGAGGAACTGAGACATACAATGGTTAGAAAGTGAGGCAACCACAAATGAAAATCAGGCAGTTGACTCCAGAGCCACACAACCCTTAGAAATTGTGCTTGGATGCCTGGGAGAGTAAGTATCTCCCCAATTTTGGAAATAGGGAAAATGAGGAAGAATTTTAGCCTCTGATCCAATAAAAGTGGAAAATTCAGCACTCACATACTAAAGTTCTTACCTAAACGATTAACCTTTCACATTATATTATGCTATCTCTTTAATATTAAAACTTTACATTTGCATATGGCATTGCATTAATTTTTTTTTAACCATTCTGTAAAGGAAGCACCATTCCTAATGTACAGATGATTGACTGATCACAACAGATTGGGCAATACAAAATAGAGTTTTTAGAGACCTGAAATTTAAGTTATGCCTTTCAAATCTTGTTCAATCCAATTTAAAATTCCAATAATAAAAAAGAAAGTGTCTTCTATGCTTAATAAGTAAGCTTCAATTTTAATCCTGGCACACCTGTATCTTTGATCGCCTTAGTACTTAGCTTATTTCCAATATATTCTGTTGCATGTGTACTTTATCTCACTTTCAAACATTCGAGTTTCTTCTGTGTCTGGACAAGGGTGTTAGTTTACCTTTCATGTAATCACTCAACAAATCAAATAACTAAAAACCGGAATGAATACTGTACTCAGGTGGGACACTGAAGAAACCACGACTACCCTCAATAAAAAACATACAAAGGGTAGATAATCTCTGCTTGGAAGCCCCACGCAATACTGTCCTAGCCACACGTCCCCCTTTCCTTTCCCATATAAAGTCGTCTCGAAGGAGGAGAAAAATACCCCGAAACCTGAAAGCGCCTCAGTAAATCAGAGCACAGAAGGAAAATGGGTACTAGGGGGAAAAGTAGAGTGAAGGATCAAGAAGGACCAGGAACAGCTCGGGTGTGGAGGTGACAGGGGCAAGAGACGCCCAGGGGTGGGCCGCTCCCCAAAGGAGGAAGCGCAGAAGGGGGTGAGAGAAAAATGACGTGTCTTTTCAGACCAGTAACAACGACGGAGTTTAGTCCCGGCATTACCCTCACCCCCATTCTCGTCTCGGCCCAAGCGAGTCACTCACCCCTAAGCCAGGTTACGCAGGGCCGCCCCCGGGGCCGCCGAGTTTCGATTCCCCAGTGTTTGGGAAAGGACCGAAACCAAACCGGGTCGCCAGGGGTCACCAAGGGCTTCCGGTTTCCTCGAAGACGCTGCCGCTTCCCCAGCGAAGGCAATCGCTGCAGGTGCGCCTCGGAGGGATTCCCATTTCTTCTGTCTCCGCTACGCCACGCCCGGCGCAGCCCTGTCCTTCGGCAGTGGCCCTGGAGGCTCTGGAAGGAGGGCCGAGCCCGGGCAGGAAAGGCCAAGCAGTCTCGGGAAAAGGCCCGTTACCCAGCAACACGCGCGCGAGACCCAGGCCTGCCGGCGCTGGCCGGCCTCGTCAGGACCCACACGGCCCGCCGGCCGCGTCGAGTACCGTAGAGGGGAAGCGATGTCGAAGGGTCTAGAAGGGTGGACAAGCAGCTTACTGCCGAAAAAGCGGTTGCCGCTGTCCGTGGGCTCTACGCCAGGGCAGCGCAAGGAAACCGGAAGTGAGGCCGCGGGAGCTGGGAAGGCGTTCACGAAGCCGCTGGCGCTGTGGCCGGGGCGGGGGGGCGGGACCAGGCCTCGTACTACCTGTCCCGTGAGTCTCCGCGGCGGGATAGGGCGGGGCCGCGGCGACGCGAGGAGGCAGAGACGGGCTGCAGTTGGGTAAGAGTTACCCCGGCTATGGCGGTTGGGCCGAGGGCCGCGGTCAGGGGCGCCCTCTACTGCGTCCTTTTCTCTCAGCGACCACTTAGGGGTTCCCGCGCTTGGGTGGCTAACTTGTAGGGCTTGGTTGCACCCTTGCGGGTTTATGGCGCTGTCGCTGTTGTACTTGGGAGCTAAAAGGCCTGTTAGACGCGCTGTTGTGGGAGGCCGTTTTACCCCCGGTAGGTAGCGCATTGCGATCCTTCAAGCAATCTTTCGAAGAACAAACTATGCGAATAGTTTGAGGTTCCGTAGATACACACAAACTGAAACTCGAGTTGCAGTACACTGTTCAGTTTACCGAATGAGAGGGGAACATTGGCAAGGCTTTATGATTGTACTTGGCATCCTTCGACTTGCCACCACCTTTGGTAATTTTTGGATGATAGTCCTGCGCTGTGGATCACGAATAGATGAATTCACAAATCGTGACTCTTTGGGGATCTCAGCCAAATGCAACCCTGTAGCTCTAGGTTAAACAGACGAATAAACTGGAGAACAATGGTCATAGGAAATTTATCCTCATTAAACGCCAGTTTGCAAAACTAAGATTCCTCACCACTTCGTAAGGTATAGTAATTTATCAACTGCGTCTTTCACTATCAGCCCCGCTGTCAGCGCAAAGATGTTTACTCAAGGGTTTACTTGAAAATAGTTTTATATTGTTGTGAATCCTTTCTTTTTTTGATTTAGATTTCAGTGAAAATTTGCAGCTGTTACAAAAAAGACTACAACTTAAAGTTACTTATTTTTCAAAATATTTAAAAATCCGTGTCAATATAATCGTTTAGAAAGGAGATCCATTCACTTCAGTTTATTGCGCTGGAGTATGAAAGAGCAGTATTTTTAATACTTTGAGGAAGAATCGGTTCTTAACTATTTTGATTGCTTCCGCGGTACACTTCACGAATTTTCACTTTAAAAGCTAACCTTCAGGAGGTGTGTTTTGACGAATGTTAACAAAACCGGTTGAGGCATCCCAAGGCAGCAGAAATAAAGCAAAATGATAATTTAGCTTTAAATTTGAAGATGTAGAAATATTTTCTGTTTTTTGAATCTTCATTTACAATTCAGAATAATTTGAGAATTGTTTAAAAGGCAGAGAAATTGATTTTTATCTTTTCTCTCAGGAAAAATAAACAGGTAATGGCATAATTCAGTATTAAAGTTTATCTGGTGAGAGTCTGTTTTTGTTTTAAAATACACTCCTCTGGATTATAGCTATTTATAAATTGGTTTATTAAAAAAGTATTTTCTTGACCAAGAGGTCTGTTGTATGATTTTAGTTAAAACCATCTTATTTTTTCTTTATTGAGTTGGAACCCCTGCTGGATTATGACAAAGTGTAATCCAGATATTCATTGGAATTCTGACTTTCCACCCACATATATTAAATATTGTCTTTCCTGTGGTGTCTTTTTAAGAGTATTGGAAATGGTGACTTTCCACCCACATATATCAAATATTGCCTCTCCTGTGGTGTCTTTTTAAGAGTATTTTTGGATGAAGTTTGTATTTGAATTAGTAGACTTAGTAAAGCAAATTGCCCTTCCTATTATAGATGGGCATCATCAATTTACTGTCTCTTTGAACATCTGAGCTAGGCCATCAGTCTTCTGCTCTCAGACTGGAATTTAAACCTTTATCTCTCTTGGTTTTCAAGTCTGGAGTTGGACTAAATTATAACACCAGTTTTCCAGAGTCTCCTGCTTATGAACTACAGATCACAGGACTTAACCTCCCTAATAGTGAGTCATTTCATGCAGTTATGTATAAACACACATACATGTATTATAAACATATATGTGTGTGTGTGTGTGTGTGTGTATCCGCCCCATTGATTCTGTCTCTCTGCAAAACCCTGATTACACTTTGTAATAATTATAAAACTAGACATAATTTCCTACAATAGAGATTTTGCATTATCTATGAATACTTAATTGATCTTAAAAGTCCCCCCAAAATGTGTTTTTAATGTATAGTCATTATAATAAAAACCTATTAATCATTTTCCCTTGACATTTATTCTATGCCTTTTTAAATTTAGTAATTCCCACTTTTCTGTCCCATAGTCTAATTTGATCACCTAGTTTTATGGATTCTTATGGGTTATACTCCTTATCTATCTGAACTATAGCAATAGTTTCCAATCTCTCTTTTTGCTTCCAACTCATCCTTTATATTCACTTCAAAATGGTCTTTAAAAGCTATATTATTCTGCTTCTCTTAAACTCCTGGACTGACTCCTTAACTTTTTTTTTTTTTTTTTTTTTGAGACAGTGTCTCACTTTGTCTCCTGCTGTAGAGGGTCCTAGTGTCATAGCTCACAGAAACCTCAGTCTTCTGGGCTCAATTGATGCTTTTGCCTCCACCTCCCAAGTAGCAGGGACTATAGGTGCCTGCCATAATATCTAGCTATTTTTAGAGATAAGGTCTGGCTCTTGTTCAGGCTGGTCTCAAACACCTGAGCTCAGGCAAAATCCATCTGTCTTGGCCTCCCAGAGTGCTAGGTAGGATTGCAGGCATGAACCATTGTACCTGGTCTTTAACATTTTTTTAAAAGGACCTTTGCTCTATTTTAACCTGTTTTCCACCATTCCTGTAAACACAGCCAACTCAGGCACTGAAATTGGCTATCCGTATGCATTTAGAAGATTTTTTTCTTTTATAATATTTAATTGCATAGTTTAAATGATGACTTTAAAATATTTTAAAATTCTCAGAAAATTGAAGAAGCCCAGAAAATTCTCTGACATCAGTTTGAGAATTACATCAGTTTCAGAATTATGGACTTAGCTCTTACATGTTTGTCCTTAATGAAAATACATTTACAAGGAGATCCTACATGTCTGAGTAAGGAATGTCATCAGAATACAAACTGAGTCATAAATTTTTTGAAATATGTGAGTGAGGTGTCATCACTATTTCAGCATGAAGTGTTGCATTGTAGAATTCAAAATCACATGTTTCTTTTGCATTTGAAGTAGAAAGGTTTTCTCCAAAGATCATCTAAAACTAACATCAGAACTCTGTTATTTTTAAAAATATTTATAATAAATTGATATTCTACCTAAATATTGTGGTCACAAGTTGCAAGAGTTCTTACCTCATCTCACCTCTACCACTGCCACCAAACTTCTTTCTGGAATAATCCAAATTTTCTATATGAAAAAATGTTTTGTTTTCCTGACTAGTCAGTATATGTATTCAAATACACTATGCTAAGTAAATTTGAAATTAGTTCAAATATTTGTGCTGGATAAATTTGAAGGTTGGAAAAAAGACAACTATTACTGTGTAGCTAAACTTAACTGTAGGTTGAAAAAAAACACTGAATTGTTGAGTATAGTGATTATGGTCCCTGATCAAAACTAAATCACAGAGTTTCAGAAGCCAGATTATCCTTGTGTTCGTTTCATTCTTAGTACTAGTTAGATGAAAATGGAAATGGCCAGTTCTACAATCCAAATCTCCTTGTATTTCAATTTGAGAATTATTAGTGACCAAAATATGATTTGAAATTATCTGTAAATGTACACTTCATATGTAATTAGTTTTTGCAAGTATTTTATTTATTACATTTAGACATTTATATTTTCTGTTTTGGTCAATATTTTCTTACAAAGATACAAAACAGAAAGAGTATTTTTCCTCCTGTGCTACTAAGCAAAGAACAACTAGGGTTTTCCAGATAGTGCTAACCCAATTGATTAATCTATATGTGAGTATCTTTGATTTTAGGGGTGAAAATAATGGCGTGGATTGAAGGAAAGAGAAGAAATCCTGGGTAGAAATCTTGTATATTGACATTTAGTGAATTATCAGAATACGTCATAATCCTTGTGTTTGAGTAAGTTGACGACAAAAAAAAAAAAAAAAAAAAATGTTTGGAAGGTTATAAAAAAATTTTCATCCTTACAAAAATTGTGGAACTTATGTATTCACTCTTTTCAGAAGAGAATAACTATAGAGCAATGAGGAAGCCTTCAACTATAAACTATACCATTAGGCATATTTATATGATGGGTTTATGGTAAGTCCCTTTGGGTAAGAGTTAATTAGATATAGTGTATTTTCCCACACATTCTATATTATTACAAACTTAAACTTTCTTTGGCTAATTTTTTTTCTTTTTTCTTTTTTTGAGTAGAGTTTGAGCTTCAGCCTCCCAAGTAGCTAGGACCACAGGTGCCTGCCACAATGCCCAGGTATTTTTAGAGATGGGGTTTTGCTGTTTGTTGCTCAGGCTGCTCTTGGACTCCTAGCCTCAGTCAATCCTTGGAGTGCCTCAGCTTCCATAATCTCATTAATCAATAATGACTTTTATCACTTCTCATGATGTTTTAGTAAGAAATTTTAGAAAAAGTAGACTTCATTGACATATATTTGTTTTGCATAGAGAATATACATTTAAAACCAAATATATCAGTAATATTGAATGTAGATATACTAATTGGCACAAGGATGCCATATTGAGTTAAAAAAAGTTATATGCAGATTGTAAGAGATATATGGACAAGACTAAAAGGACAGAAAATATTGATAATGCAGAAACTAAATAAAAGTACCGTTATATACTAACATAACACAAAGGCAAACTTTCAGGAAAAAAGGAATTTACATCAGAAGGTTAAACAATTATTTTTATATACCCTGAATCAAAGAACTGTATAATATATAAAGTAAAACCTGTGGAAATAAGAAACAAATCCAAGTAATGGAGATTTTTAAACATACATCCCTCAGTAACAGAATAAGGAAATAAATACATTAAGAAAAAAGATTACTGGAGTTAAACCTATTAACAGCACATTAGGTGTGCTGGTGTTATTAAAAACAGTAATAAGAACAGAAAATGGCCATCCTAAAATTCATACAGGATCTCAAGGGACCATGAATAGTGGAACAAAGCTGTAAGAGTCACACTTCCTTCTTGATTTCAAAAATTCCTACAAAGCCATAATAATCAAAACATGGTACTGGAATAAAGACAGACATAAAGATTAATGAGGTACAATACAGAGTCCAGGTTCAATGATTTTTGACAAGGATATGAAAGCCATTCAATGGGAAAATGTACAGTCTTTTCAACAAATAACATTGGGAAAATTGGATATCTATATGAAAAAAAGTTAGATTCCTACCTCACACTGCATACAAAATTAACGCAAAATGAATTTTGTGCTTGAAATAGACAAGTTTTTCTCTAAAGACTTAAATGTAAGAACACAAACCTGGGCAAAGTTTTCATGACACTGCATTTGGCAATGGTTTCTTGAATATGGCAATAAAATCACAGTCAAAAAAAAAAAATAGATAAATTGAACTTTACAAAAAAACTGAATTAAGAAACTATCAGTAGAGAACAGTATAAAGACATCTCACATGATGGAAGTAGATATTGGCAAATTGTATCTGATAAGGGATTAATATCTCAACTATACATACAGTAGAACCTCCATAGTTGGCCATTTCCTTAAGTTGACCTAATTTTTATAGACAAAACATGTACCACTTGTGCTTATCAGTATAGTAAGCCTAGTTCCTTATGTCACCAGTTTGTTACAGTCCCTTGGGTGGTCGCTTTACAGAGGTTTTACTTGTATGTGTAAAGAATGCTCACTAAACAATAAAATTATCAAAACACGAGCAAAGGGCTTGAGTAGACATTTTTCCACAGAAGATATGCAAATGTCTAATAAACACATGATACTTGACATCATTAACCATTAGGGAAATGCATTCAAAATCACAGTGATACCATCTCATACCTTAGGATACCTAGCATTAAAACAAAACCATAGCCCAAACCAGAAAATAACAAGTGGTTGGCAAATGTGTGGAGAAATTGGAATCTTTTTTTATTGCTGGTGGAATGTAAAATGGTATAACCAATGTGAAAAACAGTATGGAGTTCCTCAAACAAACTTAGAATTGCCCTATGATCCAGCAACTATACTTCTGGATAGACACAAAAGAATTGAAAGAAAGGAAAGAAACATATTCGTACACCCAAGTTTATAACAAGATTATTCATAATAGCTAAAAGGTGAAAGTAACCCAAATGTGCATCAACAGGTAAATGGATGAATAAATGTGGCAAATCCATAAAATGTTATGCAGCCTTACAGAGGGAGGAAATCTTGCACATGCTACAATATGAATAAACCAAGAAAATATAATGCTAAATGAAATAAACCAGTCACAAGTGGAGAAATTATACATGATTCCATTGATATGTGCTACCTATAATAATAAAGTTAATAGAGACAGAAAGTGAAATAGTAATTAAAGGAGCTAGGGAGATGGGGAATTGCTAATTACTTGATGGGTACAAAGTTTCTGTTGTAGATGATGAAAAAGTTGGAGATGAATACTGGTGATGGTTGCACAACAAAGTGAATGTATTAACATCCAATGAATGGCACTAAAAAAGTACTAAAATGATGGATTTGTTATATGTATATTTTATAATAAAAAATAACAGATTTGATCTAATTAGTATCTACATGAAACCTAATCACTGCAAAACACAAATTCACATGTGCCTTCAACCTCTGCAAAAATGAGCATATACTTCATTTTAACAAGTATCTAACATGGAAAAATGTTGAAATCTAAAAGACTATTGTAGAATTAAGCCAGACAAAATGACAAGTAAATAATTTCCATGTAATCAGACATCAAGAAAAATGCTTTAAAATAACCCATGAATTAAATATAAATAAAGCATATTTTTAACTGAGTAATAAAAAAAGAACAAAAATATAACTCAAAAATCAGACCAGGCCCTAAAAAGAAAATTCAGATTTGTATATATTTGAGAAGACTAAATATCTGTGGTCCAAGAATCCATCTCAAGAAGTTAAAAGAATAGCAAATTAAATACAATGAACAGAGTGCAACAACAACAAATAGGAGAGGAAATTATTAAGCAAAACATTATTATTTCAAAAGTTGAATAAAATTGATAAATTCCTGACACAATCAGTTAAAAGAAATGAGGGAATACCCAAATAACTAATAGTATTATATCCTACAGATTTATTAATAAAAATTCTAACAATATCACATGAGCAACTTTATGCCAATAAATTTGAAAATATACATGAGAAAGAAAAATTAGTTGTAAAACACAACTTACCAAAATAATACAAGAAGAAATAGAAAATCTGAATAGTACGATATCACAGAAAAACTTGTAACTAAAAACATATCAACAATGAAAACTATATGAACTATATGAGGCATATATAAAGCTATAGCAATGATAGTAGAGTGCTCTTGGTGCAAGAATAGACAAAATTTATTGCAAAAGAATAGAGAATATAGATATAAATTCCCATTTGTAGGGACACTTGATATAGAATAAAAGTGACATTGCAGGGCAATTAGGAAATGATCTTTTCAATAAATAGTTCTGCAACATTTGGATGGCCAGATTTTGGGGAGGAATGAAACACAACACAGAAATATCAAATCCAGGTGGAGTGTAGATGTAATTGTGATGTATAAAATAAACCTCCCTTCTAGATTATAATGTAATAAAATCTCTTTAATACTTTGGGATAGGTAAAATGAGTTTTCTTGAGCAAGTACAATAAGCACTAATTGGAGAGAGAAGTATTGATAAGTGTGGACCACGCTGAAATAAGAACTTCCATTTATCAAACACATTAAGTACTTAACAGATGTAGATAATATTGTACCCAACAGCAGCAGAATACACATTTTTCTCAAGAACATGTGGAACATTCTCCAGACTAGATCACATTTTAGATTACAACACAAACTTCAAAAAATTTTAAAAGATTAAATGACACCAAGTATATTCTGATCAAATGAAATGAAAGTAGAAATAAATAGCAAAAATAAAACCAAAAATATGACATGTGTGGAAATGAATACCAAACTCTTGAAAGACCAATGGGTCAAAAAATAAAAATAAAAAAAGGAAATTTGAAAATATCTTACAGCAAACAAAACACAATAGAATAAAACAAAACTTACGGAATGCAGAAAAGCAGTACTAAGAATGTTATAGTGGCAAATTCCTACATTAAAAAAAGAAAGAGCTCAGAACTATACATGTCAATGAATCAATAAAAAACAAGAACACACTAATCTTAAAGTTAGTGTGAGGAAGACTATATCAAAGATTAGAGCAAAAATAAAAAAAAATTAGAGAATCAAAAACAATAGGAAAATTATTAAAAATAAAGGTTTTCTGGAAACATAAAATTAGCAGATCTTTAGCTACACTAAACAAAGAAAGTCAGAAATGATAGAGAAATATTTTACAACTGGTGCTATAGAAATAAAAATGATTGAGTATGAAGAGTTATATACCAACGTATTAGGTAACCTTGAAAAATGGATGAAGTCCTATGCACATGTAATCTACAAATCCTGAATCATTAAGAAGTAGAAAATATGAACAGATGGATATCAAATGAGGAGATTGAATCAGTAATCACTGGAGAATTCTACCAAACATTAAAAAAATAATTAATACCAATTCTTTTCAAACTTTTCAAAAAAATTTTAAAGGAGTAAATGTCCAAGTACATTGTAAGAGGCAGCATTACCCGGATAATAAAGTCAGATAAAGATACACTACAGAAAAGGAAAATTGTAAGCCAATATTCCTGATAAATATAAATGTAAAAATCCTCAACAAATGGAGTACTGTTTTAATTAGCAAAAAGAAGTCCATGGTATATTAAAAGCATTATACACTATGACCAAGTTCAGTTTATCCTTGGGTTGAAAGAATGGTCCCACATACACAATTCAATCAATGTGATATACTATATTAACAGAATGAAGGATAAAAATCATATAATCACCTCATTAAAAGCAGAAAAAATTAACAAAATTCATCCTTTTATGATAAAAGCACTCAATAAACTTGGAATCAAAGGAAAATACATCAACATAATAAAGGCAATATATACCCAAAGGTGAAGGCAAGGATGCTCACTCTTACCAGTTGTATTCAATATAGTACTAGAAATCTTAGCTAGAGCACTTAGGTAAGAAAAAGAAAGAAAAGGCACAAAAGTCGTAAAGGAAGAAGTAAAGTCTCTTTACAGATGACATAACATTGTATGTAGAAAACCCTCAAGATTCCATGCATAAGAAACTCACGAAAAATTGTTAGAGATAACAAAATCAGCAAAGTTTCAGGAAACAAAAATTGTTTCTACATACACAATGAATAATACAAATAGGAAATTAAAGCAATTCTGTTTGTAATAGCTTCAAAAAGAATAAAATACTTAGAAATAAACTTAACAAAGGAGGCAAAAGACTTGAATGTGAAAACTACAAAACATTGTTGAAGAAAGTTAAAGAAGACACAAATAGGACACAAAGACCCAAGTCCCTTTTTTATGAATGTTCATACTATTTTTTTTTTTTTTTTTTTTTTAAGTAAATGAGGTCTCTCTCTCTGGCTCAGGCAGTTCTCGAACCTGTGAGCTCGGGCAATCCACCCACCTAGGCCTCCCAAGTGCTAGGTACAAGCATGAGCCACCACACCCAGCCCGCAAAACTGCATTTTTTAAGTTCTGCATTTCTAATATGAAACACTAATGGTGCCAAGAATTTTAGATAGAGAATATTTGACCTGTACTAGCAAAAACATACAGACCAATGGAACAGAATAGAGAGTCTGGAAATAAACCCACACATAAATGGTTAAATGATCTTCAACAAAGGTGCCGAAACACACAATGTGAAATGGATAATATCTCCAACAAATTGGGAAAATTGGATACATAAAATTAATCATCACCATACAGTAGATATAAGGGCAGGACCCTATGTAAACCCTGCATTGAAACCAAAGAAAATAAATACTCTACCTGGCAACAGGAGGATAAGAACAATCAGATTAGTAAACTGCAGAAGGAATTTTAACCTCACTATTGGGATACTCACAGTACCTGAAGTGTTTCTCCAGCTCAATCTCCTTATTGTATTTACCATTTGATGACTCTGAGGCAGAGATGGCTTCTAGTTCTAACAAAACACCTATCTTTCCCTTTTTAATTTAACATGTTGGAAAACACATAAAATGTTGTGGTTTATCTATAATAGGCATTTTTTGGCAATTCGTGTGGTAGTGGAAAAACAGCTTCTAAAAAGCTGGATGAAGAGGGGCCAGCGCCTCTACCCCTCTCCACTTAAGAGTGGTAAGTGAGGGTTTTATAGAAGGAGAACAAAAAACTACACTTGACTCTCAACAGGAAGGTTAGGGGGGTAATGACCCTACACCCGTGCAGCCAAAAATCCAGGTAAAAATTTTTGTTTCCCCAAATCTTTACTATTAATAATAGCCTGCTGTTGACCAAAAGCCCTAACAATTACACAGTTAATTAACATATATTTTATGTATGTGTGAAATACTATATTTTGGGCGGCACCTGTGGCTCAAAGGAGTAGGGTGCTGGCCCCATATACCAGAGGTAGTGGGTTCAAACCCGGCCCCTGCCCAAAACTGCAAAATAATAAAATAAAATGAATAAATACTATATTTTTACAATAAAGTTAGCTAGAGAAAAAATGTTAGTAAGAAAATCATAGTTACTATTCTTCTTCTTCTTTTTTTTTTTTTTTGTAAAGACATAGTCTTATTTTATCACCCTCGGTAGAGTGCTGTGGCGTCACAGCTCATAGCAACCTCCAACTCCTAGGCTTAGGTGATACTCTTGCCTCAGCCTCTGGAGTAGCTGGGGACTACAGGCACCTCTACAATGCCTGGCTATTTTTTTGTTGCAGTTTGGCCAGAACTGGGTTTGAACCCACCACCCACGACCCACGACCCATGACCCACGACCCACGGTATATGGGGCTGGGGCCCTACCCACTGAGCCACAGGCGCTGCCCCTATAGTTACTATTCTTTATGTCGAATGAGTCATCCTCCTGTTACCATCACATTGAATAGGCTGAGGAAGAAGAGGAGGATTTGGCCTTGCTGTCTCTGTGTGGCAGAGGTGAAGAAAATATACATGTAGTGGATCTCTAGAGATCAAATTCATGTCATCCAAGGGTCAACTGTGTTTAAATTTTGAAACACTCTTCTGGAGGTGACAGTGAGACTCTGTCTCAAAAAAAAAAAAAAAAAAAAGTGACTGAATTAGCTGGGGAGGACTGCAGTAACAAAGTATCACGGATAGGGTGACTTCTTTTTGGTTTACTCACCTCTTTAAAGACCTTTACTCCAAATACTATAACATTCTGAGTAATTGGGGATAATACTTCAACGTATGAATTTTTTTAGTGAAGGAGAACAGGCCATTCGGCCAGTAATAGTAGATTTTCTTTCTTTCTTTCTTTTTTTTTTTTTTCTTTGCAGTTTTGGGCTGGGGTCAGGTTTGAACCTGCCACCTCTGGTATACAGGGCTGGTGCCCTACCCCTTTGAGCCACAGGCGCCGCCCTATAGTGGCTTTTCTGCTTTTGAGTTGGTTATTTCCTGTTCTGCTGAAGACAATTTTAGAATGTTTTTTAAATGGTTCTTTTTTCTCTCCATTTTCAGGAACTCTGAAGTATCTAGCTTACTATAGGAGAAAAAAAAAGTGTACATAATAATTAAAATACTAAGTTTGATAGAAAATCTGAATCCTGCTGTAAAGTGCTCTTTAATCTTTTTAAATCCTCTTCTGATGAGTAAAATTAAGGTGATTTCAGGGACAGAGATATTATTCATTGTGTGACAAACCATATGTAGTTTTAGTCTTTCTATATTGAGAAGCAGGGCTGAAGCATTTTTAAAAGACTGGCTGTATGTTCTTTCCCTTATAATATAAATTTATAATAACTCAATCACATGGACTTCACACTAGAAGTATTTGTTCACAATTCTGAATTAAGGTTTTGCAAAGGTTCTGATCACTCAAACCTGTACAACTGAAATATTAATGAGGACAGACTAAACTTTTTAGTGCAAATACTTTGAAGGAGAGAGTAATCCCTAAATATACAAAGAGGTAACTTGACTATGTTGCATTCTATGTCACCTTTCTCCGTGTTAATATAAAGTGTTTGTATAAGAATTCTAAAGCAGAACCAAAGCTCCCCTTGGGAAAACAAATCTTTAGGGCAAGGGGTCCCGAAGATCTCTTTGGTACTGTATTTGAATACTACCAAAGTGTTATTGTGTAGTACCTAATACCCTCAATTAAAATGTTATACTACTTGAAAAATAAAACATGCAAGTCTTAAATATGGCATAAAGCAAAATGATTTGTGAAGTAATTCTTCTTGGAGTACATTTTCTAGAGGGCTTGCCAGGGGGTGTAAATAGTTGACTTTTTTGGTATGTATTATGTGACTTGTGATTTCACTGAAAACCTAAATGATTTAATTTTAACTGTTATTTGAGTTGGCCTTTGTGAAGATTTTGCCTTTGCAAAATGAGCATTTGGCTTGTTTTAACGTGTTAGGGTGTTTATGTCCACTTTAAACTTAAATAAAAATTCTACTAAAATAAATGAATTACGTGTTGAAGCTGAGTGGGTTGATTTTGGGGTGGCTTCCTTTAGTCAGACATTCTAAATAATGAGATGCTAGGTGATTAATGAATCCTGAATGTGAATCTCTTCAATTCCAAAATCTTTATTAAAAGTCACTTCCAAAAAATGTATTCAGTTTTATGAGATAATAGGGACAGAGGAAAAAATAGGGAAAAAAGAGAAATGTCTTCAGTGCGTATTTTTTAAACTGGATTTTAAAAATTGCATACTATAAAAAATAATAAGAACTGAAGTACTATTTATATGTACCTTATAATTTACATGTGTTTGCCTAAATTTAAAATTCTGTATTTCTTCTTTTTGGGGAAAACTGACATACTACTTTCCACCATATGCACAAACTACATAGTGAATTTCATGAGCTCTTTCATAGCTTTAGAGGTATAATACTAGAGCCTGAGCCATTAGTATCTTCCTCTGTATTTGAAAATTTGAGGGTATATTTTGGCTGTTATCAGTGGTAGAATACACTGTAATGTGGATTATCTCTACTTCTGTATTCATTTATTTGTTACTAGACCCAACCTTAGTCTTCTTTCCCTTTGCCTTTCACCTCTCTTTGCTTATGGAATATACTATATGCAAGCATATACATTTTTGTTAATATATTAGAAATCACAAAAATGCTTTGTGCTTTTTTATGTTAATGACACTGCTTATTAAAGTTTTGCTGGGGTATTAAAAAATTTAGTCTTAATAGAAGACTGAAAAACAATACAGACAAAAAAGCAACTTTATGGCTTCCTTGCTTTACTGATATCTTTCTACTGAGTGTAGTCACTGCAGGCTGTATGTATTCTGAAAATTAATCTATATTTGCCTATAATGAAAATATCTTGTTCTAGTTACATCCTTGCCTTTCAATTTACTTTATGGTTTTAATTTTTTAGTGTTATTTCAGTTACACATTTGATTCAATCATGACATGTTGAAGAATATGATTCTTTTATGACTTTTGTGTTTTACATGCATTTCTACTTCATTGTTTTACGTATATTATTTTATACCTTTTTACATTAGTGTTTAGTCAGTCTGGAATTTATTTTTACATATAATATATAATGCTAATTTGAGGATGAACTTTATTTTTATTGTTAAAAATCACAAATAGATGTTGAATTTCCCATATGATTTTGGACCAGATATTAAGATGATCATGTGATTTTCCTTCTTTACTTTGAAATGTGAGATGTCATCTAATCAGGCAAGTGGCCAAGCAGTATAAACATCAGACTTGCTGGGGCACATTTACTAGAGAAAGCTCAGGGGCTCAGTGAGCAGGTCTTCATTACCTCATCCCACTGTGAAACAGCACAGCAATTTTAGTCATCCATCTTAAACTAGTTTCTAAAAGAGCTTCGTGTTAAAAGTTATTTTATTTAGATGCATTTTTAGACTTACAGAAAGTTTCGAGAATAGTAGAATTCTCAGTTACTTCACACCCTGTTTTACCAATATTAACATTTCATTACACTTGCTTTACTTATCTTTGTTTGTGTGTGTGTTTACTAACTCTATACTTTACTCAATCATTTAATAAATTGTAGTGATATCACCAAAAAAATGGCAGAATAGGAAACTCAAAAAATATATATTTTTCAACTAAAACAATAATTAAACTAGCAAAATCTCTCAAAATTAACAATTTTGAAACTCTAGAACCTAATTTTGGAATTTTACCCCAAACTTAACAACATCCATAGGAATGCTTAATAAAGAAGGAAGCTGCTAAATTTCAATAAGTAAGCTTTTGTGGCATTTTAATTTATTCTCTATATTCATCAGGGTTCTAGACAGAAAAGGAATCAAAGGAAATATATGTGTATATGGAGATATATTTATTTTAAGGAATTGGCTGATATGATTGTAGAGGGTTGAAAAATCCAAAATATGGTGGAGTAGGCCAGAAGGCTAGAGAAGGAAAGAGTGGCAGTTTGGGTCCAGACGTAGTCTGATGGTATAATTTCTTCCTTGTTGGCAGAGGTGAGCCTTTTTTTCTATTAATGCCTTCAACTGAATGGATAAGACCCTTACGTTATGGATGATAGTTTGCTTCACTTATGTTGACTGATTCAAATATTAATCTCATCCAAAAGTACTTTCACAGAAATACTCAGAGTAATATTTGACAAGATATCTTTACCCTTTGGCTCAGCCATATTCACCCCCAAATTAGCCATTACAAGTCTACTCCCTGTTAACTTGACACCCATACACATTTTCCTAATCAATATTTAATCTCCAAATAAAGACAATAATAACATCATACTTCTGTATGATATGATGCAACTATCTTGCATATAACCAGAAACATGCTAACCCTTTCCCCAGAAAAGGATGCAAAGGCCTTGGGTAATATTTGCTCTGTTTCAAGATATTCCATAACTTAAATGCTATGTTGTAAAGTTAACAATACTTAAATCCTATAACATAAAGTCAATAGATCTTATATTGCAAGTTAAGAAGATAAGAGAGGGAGAAAGATGAAGATGCCTGCTATATACTCACACACTTTCATATGGAAGAAATACTCAAGACAATTGTAATCCTATTTCTGTAACTTCTCATGTGGTCATAACTGACATTTATAACCACCTTTTGAAGCTATCTATTCTGTATTCCCTTTATACCCTCAGTAACTATCTCAGTGGGGTGACCAAAACCTTCATTCTTGAATGATGTGGGCCATTAGTAGTGCCTGTATTGAGTTGTCATTGTAACTTTATTTTTTTAATTAAATCATAAAGAGGTAGATCATGTATACAGTAATGCATTTGTGGGGTACAATGTGCTGATTTCATATACAATTTGGAATGCTTACATCATACTGGTTAATATATCCCTCACCTCATTTACTTAATTA
>CAUYPK010025310.1:0-28064 GCA_963574355.1 Loris lydekkerianus
CCTCTACCTAGATACAGCCAATGTGGTACCATGCCACTGGCCCGACCCTGTCACTCACCTCTTCCCCCGCCTTCTTTCCCTGCCCCTTCTCCACATTAAAAAATAAATAAATTCAAAAAATAAAAAAAAAATTAAAAAAAATAAAAAATAAAAAATAAATTCAATACAAAAAAAAAAAAAAAAAGAAAAAGAAACATCACTTCCAGGAAGGTATCTCAAAGAAATGAGCCAAACCCTCAGAGATCCACTCACTGCAGCCATAGTTAGAGCGGCATTAGATTTAGGAAAAAATGAAGATGGTAGAACAGAATGCTGATATATCCCATGCTGTTTTCCCCTTTTATTAACACCTTAAATTAGCATGATACACTTTTTACAATTCATTAATCAATATCCATACATAGTTATTAACTAAAATCCACAATTTAGTTCGATGTTCTTAGTTTTTACTTAACGTCCTTTTTCTCTCCCAAGATCTCATCTAGGATATTATTTAGTCATCATGTCCCTGTAAGCTCCGCTTGGCTGAAGCAATTTCTCATTTTACTCCTGTTTTAATGACCCAGACTTGTGTTAAGGAGGACAGTTTCTCTGCTGTTTCTCTCCTGATTGCACTGGGGCTGTGAGTTACTGGGGAGAGGCTCACAGAGGTAGGTGCCATTTCATCATATTCTATGAGAAGTGCCAAATTCTAGCACGATTTGTGACTGTTGATGAGATTTTATCACCTGGCTGAAGTTTGTTTGTTTGTTTGCCAGTCTTATCCACTGCAAAGTTACTATTTTCTCTCCTTTCGCTGCTCACGCTTGGGAAGACGGCACTCTCTAGTCTAGACCTAAGGAGTGGGGAGACCATCACCCCCTCCTGCAGGTAGGAGTACCTACATCAATGATGTGGAATTCTACACAGATTTGTCTAAAATCCCCTGTTTATTAATTTATTCATTTACTTTGATCAGTACGGGTTCATGGATGCTAATTTTACACTTTGAGTTACAATCCAATACTAGAATATGTATTTGATGCTCCAATTTTTCCAGCTTTGCTCATTGAGCACCCTGCTGGCTGGCTTCTGACTGATGTGCCCCCACCCTGCTCCCATGTGTCTGAGCACCTCTTTACTTTGTACCACTAAGGAACGCTCCAGTGTCCCTTATAATGTTTCCTGCAAGAATCAGCCACTTCTCCAAGAAGCTTTCGATTCTGGTACTGGAGAGTTTTATTAGAAACAAAGATCATGAAAACAGGTATGCTGTTACTGAGATATTTTTCTTTGAAACCCACTCAGCTGACACAGCAAAAAATTGCACGTGTTTATGTTAACACTTGTATATACAAACATATATAAATATTTCTGTATATAACTATCCGTAACTATATTACTGAATGTCTCCAACTCTGATTCATGATTGCATGGATCATTCCAGCTTCCTTCTCTTGCTAATCTGTGAATTCCCACTTCAATAGAGAGAAACTTATCTGCCACCATTTCTATCATTTACTTAAATGCTTCATTTTTGTATATGTGTAATTGTTAATCCAAACTCCCATGGGAAGAAATGCCATCAACTAGAGCACAGAGCTAAAGGCCTTTTGCCTTTACTCATACAGACTCCACCGTTTTCAAAGTTGACTTTGGAGGGCACATTTTCCCCTATACTCCTGTGCTGTGTTTTTAAAATATATTTAGAGTACAATTAGATTCACTTCTCTCAGCTTGAATGCTTCCCTAGGTCCCTGAATTTCTAAATATATTTTTTTTAAGTTGTATGTGTTAAAGTCTCCTTTTGTCATAAAGTTATATGGGTTGTATCAAATGCATAAATGTCTTATATTCACTTTTATAGCAATTTTGCTGCCTTAAAGATCTTGAATTTTATGTATTTATTCCTTCCTCCCTTCCCCTGGGATACGGAAAATCATGAATCACTTTGCAGCCTTTACAGCTTTGCCTTTTCCAGAACATCGTATAACTAGAAATCACGAAATGTGTAGCCTTTTTATATTGACATCTTTGATTTAAAAATATAAATTTAAGTTTCCCCCCCATATCTTTCTGTGCTTTGATAGTTCATTTCTTATTTTATTGATAAATGATCTTCTATTACATAAGTGCGCCAGTTTGTCCTGGCTGCATCTTGTATGTAGCCAACCTTTGGAGATCATGCTAAAGCTGCTATGAGCATTTGTGCAGGGTTTTGTATGAACATAAATTTTCAATTCAGTTAGTTAAATAGCTAGCAGTGAGGTTGCTGGGTCACATGAGGAGGCCATGTTTAGTTCTGTATGATTCCGCCAAACCATCTTGCAAAATGGCCTGAACATTGTGCGTTCCCATCAGCAATGAATGAGAGTTCCTGACACTCTGCATCCACCCGGGAAAGGCCATTTAAAAATTCCTTGATAACAATTGATTACCCTTACAATCGATTATCCTTACATATTCTTATCTGCCATACATATGTTACCTTTGAGGACTTGTCTGATTTGGGGCCCATTATTTATTGCTTTTTTCCCTTATTGTTGAGTTTTAACAAACATGTTTTGTGAGAATATTTTCTCTAAGTCTATAACCTCCCTTTTGAGCTTTCAAAGGAGTGGTTTTCATTTTAATTGAGCCAAATTATGATTTATTTTTTCTTGCTCTAACGTGTTTTTATGTCATATGTAAAATCCCATCGTCAAAACTAAGGTAAGATTGACATTTTACTATTTTTTTTTTCCAGGAGTTTAATAGTATTGCATCACATATATATAGTCCATTTTAATTGACTTTAGGGAGGTATAAATTCAGAATATAGGTCTATTTTTTGTTCATATGGACATCCAATATGTCAGCACCATTTGTTGCTGAAATGATTGTCATTTCACCGTTGAATTGTTTTTGTTCCTTTGTTGCAGATCAGTTGACTGTGTTTGTGTGGGTCTGTGACTGGATTCTCTCTTTTGTTGTATTGAATTATGTGTCTATACTTTCCCTAATACCAACTATCTTGATTACTGTAGCTTTATACCAACTCCTGACGTGGTGTGGTGTCACTACCCAGATCATGTTCTGTTTTGGTTTTGCCTTGACTGTCCCTAGACCTTTGCCAGGTAAATCTCAGAGTCCACTTGTCAATATTTTCAAAATAGCTTGTGGGATTATGTTGAATTTACAGATAAATTTGGGAAGAACTGACACCTGAACAATACTTAATTTTCCAAACTGTGATCACAGAATTTTACTCCATTTTATTTGCAACATTTTTTATTTCTCTTATCAGAGTTTTATAAATCTCACGTAAATCTCATGCATTTTTTGTTAGCCCATTTCATTTTTTGCTTTTAATGTAAATGGTGTTTTGTTTTTAATTTCTAATTTTCTTTCTTTCTTTTTTTTTTTTTTTTTTTTTTTTTTGCAGTTTTGGGCCCCAAGCCCTCCACTATATGGGGCTGGCCTCCTATTCCTTTGAGCCAAAGGCACCGCCCTTTAATTTCCAATTTTAATCACTTATTGCTGGTATGTAGGAAATCATATACATTTTCTTTATTAAGTTGGGGATCTTTTCCTCTGTTCTTGTTTGGCAGAGAGTTCTTATCCTTAAGGGTTTTTAGATATTGTCAAATAAATTTTCTGCATCAACAGATATGATCACATATATTTTTTCTTTAGTCCATGGGTTAGGCGGATTTTTTAAGGGTTAAGTCAGCCTTGTGTACATGGAGTAATCTAGTTTGTCCCTGGTGAGTAATTTGTGTTCTACATTATGGATTAGACCTAGTAATATATTTTTAGTATTTTTTGAGAACATATTGATGTTCACGAGAAGATAATGCCCCATGATTTTCCCTTCTTGAGATGTCTAATATCTGGTTTTGGTGTCAGGGTAATGCTGATAGAAGGAGTTAGTAAATGTTCCCTGTGCTTTTATCTTCTGGAAATAATTTTAGAGAATCTCTTGTTTTTTTTGTTTTGTTTTGTTTTTTCCTTAATGCTTGGCAGATTCATGAGACTATCTGGGCCTTGTGTTTTCTTGTTTAGCAGGTTATTAATGCTTGGTTTAGGTTTCTTACCAGATATAGACTCATATGGTCTGATTCTCCTTATATGAGTTTTGGTGGTTTATAAATTTATGTATTTTATTTTTATTTTTTTGAGACAGAGTCTCATTTTGTCACTCTTGATAGAGTGCCATGGTGTCATAGCTCACAGCAACCTCAAACTCTTGGGCTCAAGCAATTCTCTTGTCTCAACCTCCCACGTAGCTGGGACCACAGGCATCAGCCACAATGCCCAGCTCTTTTTTTTTTTTTTTAATACAGGATTTTACACTTGCTCAGGATGGTCTTGAACCTCTGAGCTCAGACAATCCACTACCTTGGCCCCGTAGAGTGCTAGGATTACAGGCGTGAGCCACCAGACCCAGCCGTGGTTTATGAATTGAAAAGAATTGATTAATTTTAATCTGAGTTATAAATACATGGGGATATATTTCTTTATAGTATTCCTTTATTGTTCCTTACTGACCATGAGATTATAAGTGATGACCCCTCTTTTATTTCTAATATTGTTAATTTATGTCTTCTCTCTCTCTCTCTCTTTTATTTATTTATTTATTTTTTTTCTTGGTTAACCTGGCTAGAGATTAATGAATTTCATTGATGTTTTCAAAAAATCAGAGTTTGCCTTTGCTGATTTTCTGCCTTGATTTTACTCTTTCAATTTTCTTTATTTCTACGTCAGGCTTTGATTCCTTTCTTTTGCTTTTTATAGTTTTGTATTTTTCTTCTTTTGGTTTCCTAAAATGAAGTTTAGATTGCTAATTTTAGAAATAATTTTTTTGTGCACTTAATGTTATAAATTTCCCTCTGAACCATGCTTCTATCGCATTGCACAATTTCATTAGCTCATATTTTCATTTTAATTTAGTTCAAAATATTTTTTAATTTGTTTTGAGATTTCTTCTTTGGCCCATGTTTTGTGACATGGTTCAAGCTCCACATATCTTGGGATGTAACACTATCTTTCTGTTTTTAATTACTAGCTTAATTTCACTGTGATTTGATAACATTCCGCATATGATTTCTATTTTCAAACTGATGCAAGTGTGTTTGTGACCTAGCATAAAGTCTATCATGGTGAATGTTCCAGGCAAGCTTCAAAAAAAGGTGTATCATGTTGTTGCTGCATAAAGTGTTCCATAAATGCAAGTTAAATTCAGCTGATTGATGATACTATTCAGTTCAACTGTATCTTTACTGGTTTTCAACCTGCTGAAATTGTTAATTACTGATAGAGGAATGGTAAAGTCTCCGATCATAACATTAAATTTATCTATTTCTCCTTGAATTTCTATCAGTTTTTGCCTCATGTATCTTGATGCTCTGCCATTACATATATATGTACATTAAGGATGTTACGGCTTTTTGGAAACTAGATCTATTATCATTTTGTGACACCCCTCTTTGTCTCAGATACTTTTTCTTGGTGTTCAGTCTATTTACTTGAAATTTGTATAGCTCCTCCAGCTTTCTTTGGATTGATATCGGCATGGTACATCTTTTTCCATCTCATTACTTTTATTAACAACTTCATTGATATGTACCATTGGCCAATTTAAAAATTGTACAATTCAATCACTTTTAACATATGCATACGTATGTGCAATCATCACCACTGTTGATTTCAGATCCGTTTGTCAACTTCAAGCAGAAACTCCATACCTTTTAATTATTGCCTTCCTATTTTCCTATTATCCTGGGCCCTAAGCAGTTAACTAATTTATTTTCTGTCTCTATAAGTGTGGCTATTCTGGCTCCTTCACATACATTGAATTATGTAATATGCGGTCTTTTTATCCCTAGATTCTTTCACTTAGCGTAACGTTTTCAGGGTTAATCCATGAGACAGCATGTGTGCATACTTACATGTAGGACTCCAGTCATTATTTTTGACTAATTAATATTTTCTTGTGTGGATATTATCTTTTGTTTATCCACTTAGTGGGAATTTAGATTGATTTCACCTTTTGGACATTATTAATAATGCTGCTATAAAATTTTGAATACTAATTATTATCTTGGTCATATATTTTGATTTTTCTTGGATAGATAACCTATCATAAAATTGCTGGATTATGTGGCAGCTCTGCATTTAACAGTTTGTGGAACTTCAAGATCCTGAGCCCAAGTGTTTGCACTGTTTTCCATTCTTACCAGCACTGTGTGAGGATTCTAACTTTTCTGCATTCTCACCAAGACTTTCATCATTTGACTTTTGAGTGTATTCATCATAGTGGATACGAAGTGGTATCTCACGGATGTTGTCATTTTATTTCCCTTATTGCTAATGATTTGGGGGATATTTCTCTGTGTGCTTTTTGGCTGTTTGTAGCTCTTCTTTGAAGAAATGCCTATTCAGATTATTTCACTTACTTTAAATTAGGTTTACTTGTCTTTTATTATGAGTTGTATCAGTTCTTGTGTATTGGGTTATATAATGTATACATCCTTTATCAGATATGTTTTGCAATTATTTTCTACCATTATGTGGGTTTTACTTTTCTATTTCTTTAAAGTGTCTATTGAAACAAAAATGGCTTTAATTTTGTTGAAATTTTTATCTAGTTTACTTTTTTCCACTTATGCTTTTGGTGTCATATCTAATTGTTTATTACTAATTCCAGAGTCAAAAAGATTCACCTCCTTTAATTTCTTCAGAGAGTAGTAAAGTTTTAGCTTATATATTTAGGTCTTTGACCCACTTGGAGTCTGTGTCAGTACGTGATGTGAGGTAAAGGTGAAGCTTCATTCTCTTGCCTGTTCAGCACTATTTGCTGAAAAGACTGTTCTTCTCTCCACTGAATGGTTCTAGAACTCTTCTTAGAAATAAGCTGGCCATCTCTTCATTTCTCACCTATGTGCGCATGTGTCTCATAGACAGCATAGAGTTGGGTCTTGTTTTGCTACCACTCTGACAATCTCTGTGACTTAATTGGGTTATTAAGAGATATTCATACGCCTGGCTTAATGTCTACCATGCTTGTAACTGTTCTCTTTTTACCCTCCTATATTCCCCCTCTTTTCCTACCTTCTCTAATTTTAAAAGCATTTCACATGACTCAGTTTTCTCTACTGTCTTACCATAGCTATTGTCTTTTCAAATTTTGTTTAATGGTTGCCCTTGAGTTTTCATAACATACTTACAACTGACCTAAATCTCCTTAGAACTAACATTGATGATGCCAATTCATCCAGAGTGTGGGTACCTTGTGATGGTAGAACAATTCCTCCTTCCCGTCTCTACATTGCTATTGTTAACTTCACTCATCCAGATACTATAATCACTAAGTACACTATACATTGATGATATTATTACTCTGAACACAGAGATTTGTTTTGTTTTTTTTTTGGGGGGGGGGTGTTTTTTCTTTTTTCTTTTATTTTATTTTATTTTATTTTTTTTGACACATAGTCTTACTTTGTCACCCAGTCTTACTTTGTGCTGTGGCATCACAGCTCACAGCAACTGCAAACTCTTGGGCTTAAGTAATTCTTTTGCCTCCCAAGTAGCTGGGACTACAGGTGCCTGCCACAATGCCCCACTATTTTTAAGAGACGAGGTCTCGCTCTGGGTCAGGCTGGTCTCTAACCTGCGAGCTCAGGCAATCCCACTTTGGCCTCCCAAGTGTTGGGATTATAGGTGTGAGACTCTGGGCCCGGCCATTTTCTCTTTTCTTTTTTTTTTTTTTATTGTTGCAAGAACAATTAACATTTGATCTACCTCATAAACAAATATTTTTAAGTGCAAACTTTAATGTTGTTAATTGTAGGCATAATGTTGTGCAACAGATCTGTAGAACATATCATAACCTATAACTTACATGTTCTACCTACTGAACAGCAACGTCAGCCTCTGGCAACCACTATTCTAATGGTCTTGACTGTCCTAGATTTCTCACGTAAGCAGAATGATAAATCATTGGCCTTCCATGACTGGCTTCTTTCAACCAACACAAGGATCTTCCTGTACATCCATGTTTTTGCATATGGCAAGATTTTCTTCTTTTTATAAGGCAGAATAATATTCAGTTGTATGTATATACCTCAGTTTCTTTATCTATTTATCCATCTATGGACATTTAGGTTGCTTCCATATTTGATTATTATGAACAATGCTGAAATAAGCATACAGTATTTTTATCTTTCCAAGATCTGGAGTATAGTCTTTTTGTTAGAACATCAAGAAGTGGGATTGCCAGATCCTAAGGTACTTCTATTATTGATATTTTGAGAAACTCCCATAGCAGCTACACCATTTTACATTCCCACCCATAGTGTTCAAAGTTTAGATATTTCCATATTCTCACCAACACTTGCTAACTTTGGTTTTTGATAATAGCCATCTTGACATAATGAGGTGATATCTCAATGTGGTCTTTATTTACAGTTTCCTGATGACTATTCGCAATGTTTAGCATATTTTCATGTATGTCTTTTGGGGGGAAATGTCTATTTAAGTATTGTACCTATTTTTTAATCAAGTTAAAAATTTTTTGGTATTCAGCTTTAGAAGTTTCATACATATATATACACAAATGTATTTTTCTATATTCATATATGTACACATATATAATTTTGTATATTAACTCCTTATCAGATATATGGTTTACAAATATTTTCACCCCTTCCACAGGCTGCCTTTTCATACTGTTGATTACTTCCTTGGCTGTATAGAAGCTTTCCAGTGTGATGTAACCCTACTTGCCTATGTAACAGCTTTCTAATGTAATGTAATCATGCGTGTTTATTTTTGCTTTTGGTGTCATATTTAAGAAATCATTGCTTAGATCAGCGGTTGTCAACCTGTGGTCATGACCCCTTTGTAACAATAAAAATACATCCTGCATATCAGATATTTATGATTCAGAACAGTAGCAAAATTACAGTTATGAAGTAGCAATGAAAATAATTTTATGGCTGGGGTCACCACAACATGAGAAACTGTATTAAAGGGTTGTGGCATTAGGAAGGTTGAAAACCACTGGCTTGGATCAATGATGAAGATTTTCTGTTACGTTTTCTTCTAAGAGTATAACTTCAGATTTTCCATTTAATTTTTAATCTACTTCAAGTTGTTGTTTTTTGGGGGGTTTTTTTTGGTAGGTTGTAAGATAAGGGTAAAGTTCATTCTGTTTCCATGTGGATAGCCAGTTTTCCCACCATTTTTTGAAGAGACTATTTTTTCCTTATTTTGTATTTATGACACCCCTGTTGAAGATCAGTTGGCCATATGTGCTTGGGCTTATTTCTGAGTTCTCAATTCTTTTTTATTGGTTTATATGTTTGGATTTGTGCCAGCACAACACTATTTTGATTACTTTACATTTGTAATATATTTTGAGATCAGTCTCATATACATTTTAGGAGGGTTTTTTTCTGTTTCTGTAAAAAATGTCTTTGGGAATTTGAATCTGTACATTGAATCTATACATTGCTTTGTGTAATAAGGACTTCTTTACGATATTGTCTTCCAGTAAAAGTATGCAAGATTTTTTAAATCAATGTAATACAGCTTTGGTGTATAAATCTTTCACCTCCTTGGTTAATTTGTTTAAATATTTCAGTCTTATGGATGCTATTTTCTTAATCTTCTTTTGGATATTTTGTTGCTAGTATATAGAAAGATAACTGATTTTTGTATGTTGATTTTGTATCTTGCAACCTTATAGAATTTATCTGTTGTACATTTTTTCTTTCTGTAGAGTTTTTAGTGTCTTATATATATATGTATATGGTCTTTTGCATACAGAGACACTGGTACTACAGTTTTCCTGATTTGATGCCTTTTATTCACTTTTCTTGCCTAATTGCTCTGTATGAAAATTCTCGTACTGTGAGGAATAGATGCAGTCAGAGTTGGTATCCTAGCCTTGTTTCTTATCTTAGAGGGAAAGCTTTTGTTTTCACTAAATATCATGTTAGTTGTGGGTTTTTTTCAGCATGCCCTAATTGTGTTAAGGTAAATTTCTTTTGTATATGGTTTTTTGAGAGTTTTTAATCATGTAAATATATTGAATTTTTTTAAACACTTTTTCTGCATCTTTAGAGATGATTATGTAATTTAGTCTTCATTCTGATAATATGTGATGTCACATTTATTGGTTTGTGCACTTTAAAACGTTCTTACATCCCAGAAATACAACCCGCTACATTGTGGTACATTATTTTATTAATATGCTATTGAATTTGTTTAGCTAATATTTTCTGAGGATTTTGGCGTCTATATTCATAGGGGGTATTTGCCTGTGGCATTCACTTCTTGTTTTGTCTTTGCTGTATGTGTTTTAAGTGTTATTCAGGCCTCATAAAATTAGTATGGAAGTGTTCCCTCCTCTTCAATACTTTGCAAGAGATTGAGAAGTATCAGTGTAGAATTTATAGATCAGTCCACTTGGTCCTAGAATTTATTGGGAGAGATTTTTTGTTTCTTCATGACTCAGTCTTGGTACGTTACATGTTTATAAAAATTGTTGTTCTGGTTTATCCAATTTGTTGTCATATAATTCTTCATAATAGTCACTTGTGATATTTTTTATTTATCTTTCTTCAACTGTGATGCTTTCTTTTTATTTTATTTGAGGATTCTCTCATTATTTTCTCAATATATCTATATATCGGTTTGCCAATTTTAACTTCTCAGATAACCAGCTCTTAGTTCCGTTGATTTAAAAAATATATATATATTTTTTTTCTTTTTCTTAACTTTGCCTGAGTGCCCATTAGAATTTTAATGCAGTGTTGAGTAGAACTGGGAGGAGTGTGTAAGCTTTGATTATGCCTGATTGTATTGATTTACTTTTTAAATTTCTGATTAACTTGAGAGTGCACACAGTTAAGTTACATGGTCTATACTTGTGAAAGGTTGAAGTCTGAGTTGTAGCTGTGTCCTTTGCCCAGAAATTGTGCCATGCACCCATGCAATGTACCCATTGAGTAGGAACATACCCAACCCCTTCCTCCCCACCCTTTTACTTGATTTAATTAAGTTTTTCTCTCATGTGACCATGTAGTTGTTAATCTACCAGTTTCAATTTAATATATGTGATGTGTGTTTTCTATTCTTGTGACATTTCACTTAGGAGAATGTTCTCTCAATACATCCAGGTTGTTTAAAAAGATGCAAAATACCCACATTTCTAATGGCCGAATAGTTTTCCCTGGTCCTTGCGTGTGCTGAAGGGCACTTGGATTGTTTACACATCTTTCTGTTTATGAATTGTGCTGCCATAAACTTTCGAGTGCAAATGTCCTGATGGTAAAATATCTTTTCTTCTTTTGAGAAGATACTTAGTAATGGAATTGCATTAGTACTAGTAGGTCTACTTTCAGTTCCTTGAGGACTCTCCGTACCTCTTTCCATAGAGGCAGTACTAGTTTGCAGTCCCATCAGCAATGCTTGAGTCTCAAAATGGGTTTGATTTGCATTTTTCCAATGATTAGGAATGATGAGCATTTTCTCACGTGTTTGTTGGCCTTTCATCCGTCTTCATTAGAAAAGTTCCTATGCATGTCTCTTGTTCAGTATTTAATGAGGTTGCTTGCTCTTTTCGGTTGATTTGCTTCAGTTCTTTGTTGATTCTGGTTCCTAGCCCTTTGTCAGATTTGTAGCATGTAAGTATCTTCTCCCATTTTGAAGATTGCTTCTTTGCTTTTTTCATGGCCTCCTAGGCTGCACAGAAACATTTTAACTTGATCAGGTCCCACTTATTTTTCTTGTTGTTGCAATTGCCAGTGGGGATACCTTCATAAATTCTTTTCTTAAGCCAATGAGATTAAGAGTCTTTCCCACACATTCTTCTAGAAGTTTTTATGGTTTTGTTTCTGAGATTTAAATATTCATTGTTAGTTAATTGTGAGTGCTGGGCGGTGCAGGCCCAATTTCAGTCTTTTACATGTAGCTATCCACTTCTTCCTATAGTGTTTATTGAATAGGGATTCTTTTCCCTGGTGTATGCTTTGTCAAAGAACAAATGGCAATACAAAAAAAATACATGTTTTTATTTCTAGATTCTCTGTTCTGTTTCATGGATCTATTTTTCTACTTTTATACCAATATCATGCTCTTGTAATCAATATAGACTTATAGTATAATCTAAAATCTGGTAACAAAACTGGATGCCTCTAGTTTTGTTCTTATTTTGTAGCATTGCATTGGCTATTTCAGACTTTTTCTGGTTCCAGAAGAAATATAGAAGTATTTTTTTATTCAAAGTATTGGCATTGGTATTTTAATGGGGACAGTGTTAAATCTATGGATTGCTTTGAGGAGTACAGACATTATAGCAATGTTGATTCTTCCATGTCATGAGCATGATATGTTCTCCCATCTGTTAACATCCTCTGCTATTTCTTTTCTCAGTTTTTCATAGTTCTCTTTGTAGAGATCCTTCATATTTTTTCTTAAATATATTCCAAAGCATTTAATTTTCTTTGATACAACTGCAAAGGAAATTATATCTTTTATTTGATTCTCAGTTACTGTTGTTGGCTTACATGAAGACTACAGATTTGTGTACATTGACTTTATATCCTGAGATACCACTATATTTCCTGATCACTTCCAGGAGTCTCATTATTGAGTCTTTGAGGTTTTCTAAGTATAAGATCATAGCATCAACAAAGAGCAATAGTTTGACCTTCTCATTCACCATTTGAATACCCTTGATATCCTTCTTTTGTCTTATTGCATTACTTATGACTTCTAGCACTATAGTAAATAGTAGTGGTGGTGATGTCCACTACTATGGACATCAAGTAGTGGATGTCCAAGGATGACCAAGGATCCTTGTCTTCTTCTAGTACTAAGTGGGAATGCTTTCAGTTTTGCTCCATTCAATGTGAAATTGACTATGGGTTTGTTGTAGATGGCTTCTAACAATTAAGGAATGTCCCATTTATGTCAATTTTCTTAAGTGTTCTTATAAAAAAAAAAAGGTGTTGAATTTTTTCAAATGCTTTTCTTGCATCTATTGAGTGGATCATATAGTATTTATTTTTATATCTGTATATCTGAATTATATTTACAAATTTGTGTATTTTCAACTAGCCTCGCATCCCTGAAATAAACCTACTTGGTCATGATGAATTATTTTTTTATGTGCACCTGAATTCTGTTTGCTAAGATTTTACTGAGTATTTTTGTATCAGTATTTATTAATAATAATGATCTGAAGCTTTCTTTTTGTGTTGTGCCCTTTCCTGGTTTTGGCATCAGTGCGACATTTGCTTCATGGGAGGAGTTGAGAAGGATCTCTTCTTTCTCAATGTTTGGGAATAGGTTCTGCAATATAGGTACAAGTTCTTCTTTGAATATTTGGTAGAATTCTTCTGTGACATTGTTTGGTCTGGGACTTTTATTTGTTGGAAGTTTTTTATTGTCGTTTCAATTTGGAGGCTTGATATCAATCTGTTTAAGAGTTTCATTTATTCCTGGTTGAGTCAAGGGAGATAGTGTAATTCCAAAAATTTGTCCATTTCCTCCATACTTTCAAGCTTCTGAACATAGATATTTTTGTAGTGTTTAGTGATTATATTTTGTATTTCTGTGGTTAATATTGTTGTTTCCCCTTTTGGTTTCTAATTGAACTTATTAGAGATCTTAATTTTCTGTTTCTGGTTAATCAGACCAAGGGTTTCTCAATTTTGTTTATTTTTCAATTGAACCAATTTTTTACACATTAATCTTCTGAATTATTCTTTTGTTCTTAATTTCATTTAGTTCTGATCTGATTTTGGTTATTTGTTTTCTTCTGGGTTTAGAATTGAATTGTTCTTCCTTTTCCACTTCCTTGAGATGATTCATTATATTATTGATTTGTGCTGATTCTGATTCTGAATGTGGGCAATTCATGTGATGAATTTCCCTCCTAGGTCTGCTCTTGTAGTATTCCACAGGTTTTGATAGCTTGTGGTATCGTTTGCATTTTGTTCAAGAAATCTAATGATTTTCTTCTTTATGTCCTCCTTGACCCAGCTATTATTCATCAATAAGTTGTTTAGTTTCCATGACATTTTGTGGGGATGAGACTTTCTTTTGAAATTGATTTCTACTTTTATTCGGTTGTGGTCTGTAAAGACATGTGGTATAATATATATATATATTTTTGTTGTTGTTGTTGTTGTTGTTCAGGCTTGTTCTGTGACCTAGGATATGCCCATTCTTGGAAAATGATTCATAAGCTAATGAGAAGAATGTAAATTCTACTGAATTTATAGGGGGTAAATGTTTTGTAGATGTTTGTTAAGACCATTTGTTCTAGAGTCAAGGTTAATTCTAAAGTTTTGTTTAATTTCTGCTTGGAGAATCCTGTCAGTGGAGTATTGAAGTCCCCAATAATTATAGTGGGTTTTTCTTTTTATCATTTTATATGAATCAAGTAAAATTTGTTTTATAAATCTGGGAGCACCTTAGTTTGATGCATATACTTTTAGATTGATATGTCTTTGTGTTGAATTGTTCCCTTGATCAATAAAAATGTCCATTCTTGTCTTTCTTTAATGTTGTTACATTAAAGTCAATATCTGCTGTTATTGTTGCATGTCCCACTTTCTTTTGGTTTCTATTAGAATGAAATATCACTTTCCAAACCTTCACCCTCAGTCTTGATTTTTCCTTGTGGGTTACATACATTTCTTAAAGACAGCAAACAATAGGCTTGAATTATTGTATCAAATCAACAAGCCTGTGCCTCTTCAATGGGGAATTCAAGCCATTCACATTTTCATTGAAAGAATTCATTGAAAGAATTGATAAGAAGGGTGTATTTCATCTGTTCATCCTGTTATGAGAGACTCTGTCACTTTGTTTTACCACTTGGTCCATTGTGGTAGCTAGCTTTGACCTTAAGTTGCTAGGGTGTTTTATTTTACTAGGGAATATTACATTGGTCTGTGCATAGTACAAGTCTGAATATTTATAGACAGTTCTAGTAAAGACAAATTTCCTCAAAGTTTGCATGTCATGAAAGATTTAGTTTCTTCATCAACTATAAAATTTAGTTTGGCAGGATACAGAATCCTAGGTTGGCAGTTATTCTACTTGAGAGGACTGAAGATACGAGCCCACTCTCTTTTGGCTTGTAAAGTTTCCACTAAGAAATCAAGTGTTAACCTGATGGTTTTACTCCTGTAGGTCAAATGCTGCTTATGCCTGAAGCTTATAGAATGTTATCTTTCATTTTGAGTTTGTCCTGACCAATCACAATATAACTAGGAGATGCTTTGTTTTAACTGAGTCATCTTGGAGTTTGATAACCATCTATCTAACTATATGTCTGGGTCTCTCCAATACTTGTGAAATTTTCAACAATAATATTTTCAACTAGAGTTTTTGTATTTTAGGGACTCTCCTTCAGGGATGCCCATGATTCATAAGCTATTATGCTTTGCATATTCCCATATCTCTCTAAAAGATTGTTCTACTTTTTCTATCTTATTATCTCCCTGTTTGAATGATAGGCTTAGCTCAAAATTCCTATCTTTCAGTTCTGAGATGCTTTCTTTTACATGGATTAATCTGCTACTGAGATTCTCTGCTGTGTTTTGAAACTCCCTGAATGCCTTTTTCAATTCCTTAAGCTCTGTTACATTCTTCCTAATTATATCTAGATCCTCAGTGACTTTGTCTTTAATTTCATTGATATCTTGAGACAATTTTTTCACTTGTTTTTGCTTGTTTTCCACTTTCTCTTCAATTCCATTCAACTTATTTGCTGCCTATATGCTGAATTCCATTTCTGTCATTTCATCAATTTCTTTATGTTTTGAATTTTCTGTGGCAGCTCCATTATGATCCTTTGGGGGAGTTGATGTGCTCTGGTTTTACATATTGCCAGAGCTGGTTCCTCCTCTTGTGTGGTTTCTTATTTACTTTTCATTTATTCCTTTCCCTTCCTCCTCTTTTTTTTTTTCCTTACCTTAACTGTAAGTTACTAGGTTAAGTTGACCCTATGGTATAGTAAGACAAAGAAGAAGAAAAAGAAAAAAGAAAAAGCAAATGACTGGAATCATTCAAAATTCTATTTATTTATTTATTTATTTTGCTTGGAAAAGAAATAGAAAAGGACGAAAAGTAAAAGTGAGTGTAATCATTAAAAATCTTCTGTGTTAGCTTGGAAAGGAAAGAGGAAAAAGGAAGAAATGATCAGTAAGTACACTGTAGGATTAGCGGTAAGCGGTAACAGGTAACAGTAGCTGTCAGATGTGGAGATCAGCTAAGCTTCGTTCTCTGAAGTTTCAAGTAGCCTGTCAACACATTTGAGGGCTAGGTTTCCTGCTCTGTTCTGAATGAGGAGGCTCTGGATTGGGCCTGTGGGCCAGAAACAATACTGGATATCTAGGCGTGTGGTGCTGCAGACCTGACAGGGGACATCACATATTTTGAGACAGTGTACTGAATTCCACTTCCAGATAAGGGACCCCAGAAACTTTACTATAATAGAACTGAGGTTTAAAGATCTGGATGAGACATGAAACTCAAAGGAGACCCATGGGGGCGAGGGAGTGGGACCACTCTGAACTGTTTCACAAAACCACAGGACTAGTTTGGCAGTGGCTACTGAAGCTTGGAAGGCAGAGTCCATGCCAGCCACACCAAGCACCAGACTGGAGAGCTTCAGGGCCTCTAGGAAGCTGTACCAAGAGGGACTAACCCATGTTACAATAACCACAAGGCTGCAGTGACCCCCACATCTCTCCTGTGCAGCATTGAGGTAGGTCCGTGGGCTACCATCTCCCAGAGTTCCCTCCTTGCCCATATTCTTGCCCAGACCTACACGCTCTACCCATTCAGTAGTAAACATCTTTATACCTATTTAACAATTCTTAATATTAAGTTCTTTCTGTTCAGATAAATGTGGCATTCAGTATATAGTTACTGAGAAATTTAACCCTAACTATTCATCATAAGATTCACTGCCAATTTTATGGTCTCTTGTGCGTCATTTATTCCAAGTGTCTACATGATGTTTAGAAATTGTTGATATTTTGAAAAGATTGATGGAAACTAAAAGAGTTAAGTCACCAAATAACAAACGCTGCTTTTCACTGACAAGTGAGAAATCTAGGTCTGAATACTAAGGGAAAATGTAGGTTAAGTACATAAAAAAATCTTCAGAAATGCTACCCTCTGGGTTGTATTAACACTCTTTGCCATGCTTCAGGTGTAATTTTACCTGTGTTTGTATCTACTTTAGTTGTAAGATAGATCTTGTAATCTATTACAAGATTAATAGATCAGTTTTTTGTTGTTTTTTTTTTTTTTTTTCTGAATCACGTCTATGCCTAGTCTAGTTTATAGATTAGTAACTAAACGTCAAAGTCTGGCATAATTCACTAAAGACATTTAAAACTAATATTGAACATTAGATAATGACATAACATCTAAACTTTTTAGCTAAGGAAGTTTAGAAGTAGGGATGGAAAAAAGGCAGATTTTACAAAAAGAGAGAAAAAAAAGAATATGTACCTGGGCATTAACTACCCCTTAAAACATAATAAATTATACCTTAAAGAAGCAGTAGAGGGTTGTGAGTTGCTTCCTGTGGAGATAGATTTTACTTTCTGCCTCAATGAGGTTGTTATGCTTTGCATCTGAAAGGCTCCACCCAGGGAGAAGGTAAAAGTAGCTGTGGGAATCACTCTGAGCAGAGACTCTGGGAGATACTGAGCGCCCCCACCGGGCCTTTTAGTTCCTCTTTTGACACAAGCAGTGTCCCAAATAATGCAGGGCCCCAAACAGAAATGACAGGAGAGCTATAGATGATCCACGATGGATGGCCATGCAACAGGACAGGCAACGTACATGTGAACCCTGGAAGCAATCTTAATACTCACAGAATATTTAAGTAAATTATGATAGATTACCTGTTAAAATCATTCTAAGCAAAACATACAAAAATATACTCATAACAAAAATACAACACACAATTGAAAACATGGAACTACTATTGTGTCAAATAATTACATTTATGTATAACTTGGAAAAAATTGCAAAAATAGAGGAACTTTGGCACATTTTACTTTTTTGACAATTTTTTAAAATAAGTAAAACATCTTAAAGATCCAAGAAGAGCAATAGGGTATCTCCTTACGACAGTTGATCCCAGCTATTGACAAGCACATACACCATGTTTATGAGTATTGTTTTCTATATTTGGAAAGATTTAGCTGGTTAAGAATAAATTTTCATTGCCTTCCATATCCACTTTGTTAAAAACAGCACTTGGACAGGGACTGCGTTAAAATTCAGCCAGAAGTGCTAGAACCACGGCAGTGAACAAAATGTACTACCAGCACTATAACTCAAAGCAAGGCACCAGCCTAGCTTCCTACCAGATGCAGTAGAAGAATCAAATGGCCCTGTGTAATAGAACAAGAGGAAACGGTACCTCTGGACTCCTTCTCAGATCAGGGCTGCAGCAGAAGAAAAGGGTCCCTGTGCTGCTGTTTTTTTAAACATCTGTTCAAATAGTGCCATTTCTGTGTCACTACCTCCATGGGTCAGACTCCTCTAATGTTTTTAGAAGATCTTTATGTTAAAGTCCTATTTTATTTATGTGAAAGGGACTCTATTATAACCATCTGGAATAATGCTGGAGTTAGTAAAAAAAAAAAAAAAAAAAAAAAAACAAAGCGATTTGCATTTCTAAACACCAAGTATGCATTTTAATGCACTTAAATAAGAAAATAATCTCTGCATTACTTTGCTAGTTTGACATAATGCATGACAAAGTGTTACTGCATTTAACCGAGTGCATAATAAATCACGCAGCTAAATGACAACATTTTTCTGTACTATGAGATCAGTTTACTGGAAAACAGTTTTTTGTTTAACATTCAAAAGAACAGAAAGTCAAATATTCTTGTATCACGTTATATCGTCTGTGAAGCCATACACAATGAACATCTCATGTCTCTACTTCAGGAAAGCAATGCTTCTAAACAATTAGTTGCAGTAAACCCTCCCCCATCCCTGTACTGTTTTTTTCAGCAGTTGTAGTTACGCACAGTCACCCCCAGCCTAAAAATATTAAGTGAAAAATTCCAGAAATAAACAGTTCATAAATTTTATGTTGTGCACCATTCTGGGTGTTGTGATGAAATCTTGTACCACCCTACTCTGCGCAGCCTGGATGGTGAACTATCCTTTCAACAAGTGCATCCATGCTGTCTATGCCATTGGCTTGTTATTCACTTAAAAGCCATCATTATCAGATGGACTGTTCCCATATCATAATGCTTACTATATTCAAGTTGCCTTTCTTTTACTTAATAATGACTCCAGAGTGGGAGAGTAGTGACACAGGCATATTTTTGAAATTGTTTTATTGTATTATTATTGTTGTTTTGGCCTTTTATTGTGACTATATAAATTAAGCAGTCATGAGTATGTATTGGAAATATAGTGCACGCTGGGTTCAATATTATCTGTGGTTTGGGGTGTGCATCAGGGGCCTTGGAATGTATCCCCTAGGGATGGGGGGACTACCGTAGTGGGCTCATGTAGGTACAAAACTCCACTAATTATCCCTGTGTCCCCATTGGCATTTCTCATTGGAGCTTAGAAATAGATTCATGGCCAACTTCTAGAAATGTTACGTGATTCTGCTTGGCATTTTATATGCCACTGTTCCTTTACCACAAGTTTTTATTTTTATCTTACCTTCCTCTGGGTTCTTCCTATTTCATTATTGTTTATGTATTTTAACTGCCTCAAGTTGAAGGGGCAATTAAACCTAAATCTACTGTTTCTTTTCATACATAGGAGTCTAGATATGATTTCTATGCTTGGCCCAGATTAGATCCAAGGACCCTTAGTGTAAAGTCTGGGTAGAGCAGCCAGAAAATGGGAGTCACTATGTGACTCGTGGGTGGCTGCAGGAAATCCAGTCTCCTCTGTGGGCATCCTCCTAGCACACATGAGAGAAAATTAACCTTTCCTGGTCCTACCAAGGTTTCATTATAACCAGTTGGGTTACCTGCTTTTCTTCACAAATCTATTTCCGTTCTCAGGTCTCAAACGGTTAACATTTTTTTTCTTAGCCAGTAAAGTCTTCTTTTAGAGAAAGTGATATTTATTATTTGTTGGCATTTCAGCAAGGTGATTCTTATGATCAACACCTAATTAGTCAACAGTAGGGCTCCCCAGAGATGGCAAAATCAGCCAGAGAACCCGAGCTGTGTCTGCACACAGCCCCCAGCCTGCCCTGCTCATCTGTGGGGCCCCTGCAACCACGTGTGGCTCCCCTGGGCTAAGGGCCAGCCACGGACTAGCTACATCCCTCCCACCAATTTTTAATGCTTGTCTTGGGCTTAGAAATTTGGCTTTTGTTGGCACAAAGCTGAGTCCCAACATGTAGATTCAACTGCCTTTTACCATATGCTAAAGGAGGACTGAGGCTGGGAGGCCCTGCCAAGTTCTACTGCCCTGTTGGGAGCTAGACAGATTTCCACATGTGTCCTTTGCCTTCCTCCCATTCTTGTGCAGACTTCCAAATAAAACAACATAGGACAGTGTGATAGACGTGAAGGATGGCCACATGACACCTGCCCCTTCTCACTCTGCACCCACTTCTTAGGCAAAGAAAGACCTCAGTTATCTAGCAAAGATGGTAAGACCTGACTTCCCCAGAGTACATGCTCCTGGGCTAAAATTAGGGTCATCTATCTCTTAATAACCAAATTACAAAGCTGAACACTTATTGAACAAATTACGATAAAATCTACCTGTTCCCTGGAGTTTTCACCTCAAATATTTCTCAGAATTACTTCCTACATGTTCCCATTATGGTGATAGCTCACAGTCCACACTTTACTTACTATGGGACTGCACGTAGACCCAAAGTTGAGACGGTCATGCAGTTTGTTTTACAGAAATTTGACCAACTTATCGCATGTATGTTGAGTCTGGGAGGGGGTCCCACCCTAGGGACTGGGTCTGCTAAGACCTGTGGAACTGGCGTGACTGACTAAAGAAATATAAAGTTAGGAACCATAATAAAGAAAGTGACAAAAGACATCAAATAGAATTTTAAAAGGTGGGAGCTCTGGGGACCACCACCCTTTTGTGGGTTCTGGCAAGTGGCCCCCCTTCTCCCAGTCTCTGTTCCACTCAGGTTTTATTGCCCAGGTGGGAAGCTGAGGGAGGGAACAGAGACACCAGCAGTTTCTCTGAGTGAGCATATCAGCTCCTATTGTTATTATGAACTTTAAGGATTTGAGCAGTTTTGGAGCATCTGAAATTTGAGCCTTGTGTGGGGGAGCAGCCTCCTGTGAAGTCACACACACAGATCCCCAGCGAGGTGTTAAACACTCCTAGTTCACTGTGGAGTAAAACACCACTGGTGTTAATCTCCTCTGAGAAATCAGTGGGAGGGAGGCTTTTTCCTCCCATCACCACCACAGAGGATTTTCCTCTGCGATAAGGGATAGAAGCCCTCTTGCCCATATTTCAGGGCTGAAGCTGGTCCCTTGGTCTCTACCTCAGCCAAATGCAAATCTCCACAATGGGTATCTGCTTTGTCTGTTTAATGAGCAGGAAATGACCTAGAACATGGATCTATTCTAGGTCTTGTCATAACCTCTCTTATGACCATTTACTCCTGAGAGTGTTCACAGACTCAGCAGGGTATTGGTGTAAGCTGTATCCCCAACAGGCCAGAGTTTCAGGAAAGGCCTGAAACTTGTTCAGATAAGACATTTAGCAATGACTGGCTGAAAGGTAAGCTAGCTGACTTTTCTTTGTTCTGACTGTTTCAGCTTACTTTTTAATTTTCTCTTTTTTCTGGGAGTGCCCTTCCCTGCCAAGAATGTGGTGTTTGGTCCCCTTTCTGCCTGCAGGATTTATCTTTTATGGTTTTTATAAGTATTTTTCTTGGACTTTTCTGTTTTTTAAATGGTGATCCTCCTATATTAGGAGGAAAGATAAAGGACAAAGGTACTTTGCCGCAGATAAGTAGCACAGTTGGTACTGGGCTGCTCACAAGTGTCCCCCAGAGATCTCACCTGGGGTGGTGCACAGCTCCGCCTAGAGCCATGTGCAGCCTCTCCTTGCCAGGGGTGGTCAGATGATACCTCACTGCTATTGATCCATCCTTTGGAAGATGACCAGCACCTATAATTTAACACTAGAGGCTTCTCTTCATTTACATACCTAAATTTACACATGTGAAAAAAGAAACAAAGTTTAGCTTACAGCATCTAATGAATGATGAGGAACACAACAGCCAACAGTGTCCCCAGCTCTTCATCAAATCCTGCATTTCGATGGCCACATAATTGGCATTTTATATAGCTTTTCAAATCTTTTCATGCCACAGTACAATTGTTTGCAATATATATTTTAAAGCTACTGACAGAAATGTTATTTTTATCTCAAATATATCAAAAGGAGTCAAGATAAAATGGTCTAAGTAATCTATTCACATCCTGTAAATTGGCAAAACCAAGAGTTGGACACGTGATAATGAAAGTCAAATTCCATGCTCTTTCCAGAGCACCAGGATGGCTTCTTATACATTCAATCTATGCATGTAATTGCCCATTGGATATGTACATTTACATATGAAATAATCAGCATTTCTAACTGGGCGTGTCTAGGACAGAATTCTTTAATGTTTCTCCTAATCCCACCATTATAATCTGCACCCCCTTCTTCCCATATCAGCAAATAGCATCACTGAATCCTCATTTGCTCATGTCCAAGCTTTGAAGCCATCCTTGCTTTTTCTCTTCTCTGAGCCCCCCAAATGAAGAAAGCAGCAAATAGTTATGATCCTTGAATCTCTTGAATATACCCCTTTCTCTGCATGTGTCTGCAAGGACTATATAAATTAGGGTTCTCCAGAGAATATCTGTATATTTAACAGAGAGGCAGAGTTTAAGGAATTGATTCACAAGATCATGGGGACTGGCAAGTCAAAAATCTGTAGGATAGGTGGAGACCCAGGAAAGAATGGGAGAGTCCAAAGGCAATCTGCTGATGGAATTCCTTCTGCTTCAGGCAAAAGTTGTCTTTTCTTATAAAACATTCAACTGATTGTTTGAGGCCTACCAACATTATGGAGGACACTCTGTTTTACTCAGAGCCTCCTGCTTTTAATATTAATCTTACCCAAAAATATACATCTATGTTGACGTTTGACCACATACCTGGGAAGGCAATCCAGCCAAGCAGGTACCCAAAAGTAACCCAAATCCCCATGACCTCTCCTTTCACTTCTTCTCCTCCTAAGAAGAGAGGCCAGATGTTAAAACTTCATTAGTTTCTGGACATCTTTCATTAAAATCCGGGCGTCTTTCCTAAGGCGTACAAGGCCACCTAACATGAACCCCGCCGGCAGCGCTGACTATGTTTCCCACCCCTTTGCAGCTACATTATTTTGCTGCCTATTCCTCTAACTGCTGACTCCACGCTACTGTCTTGGTCTCCAGGTTCTTCACACCACTACCTCTGATCTTTCAGATCCAGCTCAGTAGTTGCCACCTCAGAGAGGCTTTCTATAGCCTCTTGAATGACTTTTATCCTTTTTATTTTGTTTTGTTTTGCTTTGTTTTCTGGGTCCCTATGTTAGAGGACAACCATGAGGGCAGGTCTATCTTGTCTTTCCATGACCACAGAGTAGATAGTCAATGCACACTTGTTAGAGGATGGAGCGTGCATGTGCTCCCATATCTACCCTGGTATTATTTGGTATGGACCTGAATTCTTAGCTGATAATGACAGAGGTAGGAAACAGTTAAATCCTCCACCATCTGCCCATAACTTGCTGAAGCAGTAGTTTTTCATGTATACCTGACAGAGTTATGGAAGGGGATCTGATGGCCAGGAGTGAATTAGGTACCAAATGGGTACTTGAAATGTAGAAACCTATCAGTCAAAGTTTGCTGGAGGCTCCTCTTGATTCCAGAAAATGAAAAGTTTATGAGCTTCATGTCATAGAATCTTTAAAGACCTTAGGGTATTTTTTGGAGTATGATTTTAAAAGAGCAGAGCCATTTTAACTCACTGATTAAGTCAGAAATGTCACAAACATAACCATGTTACCGGTGGCCTCTGTATTGATTAAAAAATGAATTCAAATCTTATTTTAGCAACTTAAAGTACAGACTTAACTACTGTCACTTATGGAGAAAACTTTCCTTTGTCACAAGGTATAATGAACGCTCTTGAGAAAAGTGAAGGAAAGTGGGCAAATGACATTACCTTGGGAAAATGACACCACAAAATAAAAGATGTAAATCAAAAAATAGTTATTATGACATAGACGTTCAATAGCTACTAAACGAGTTGTGGGGAAAGTGTGACATTTTAATATAAAAAGCAGTCAGAGATTTTTTTCCTTTCACCTATAAAGTAAAATGTATCAAAGGATATGTATTTTATTTTCACACTTGTACCACAAAGCAAGATTATTTTGTGAATGATTTTGACAAGCAACACCTTATTCTTCAAGTCTTGCAAAAATATTATTAGCATCTTCCAAGCACAGAATTATGTGAAAATGAAAGATATTTTCAGGTGTTAGACATTTGATTTCTTTTCACAGGACTAATTATAGGTCTGAAATAAGTCTCAAACCTCGGGCCCCTAATTGACAACTAAGTAAGCTGTGAAGATCAGAGAGGCTTCTAAAGATGCATGCAGGTGTAGTGATAGGTCTGAATCTATAAGGCAAATAAACATCTGCTTCCAAGGCAGCATTAGGCAGGTAGACCTGTAATAATCCAGGAAAAACAATCTCATTCACTTTGGGTTATTAAGGGACTCAATTGCCTGAGAACTTTCTATAAAATACCCGATGACTTTTATCTTTTTTTCCTTCTTCCTTCTGTAACTCTTCCTGGAATTCTGTGGAATTCCCCCCACCCCCCAAAGCTCCAGGAATTGCGCTATATGTTGAAAATAAACATGAATAGGACATAGTGTCTGTTTGACAGAGCGTGAATTCGGTTGGTCCCGATGACAAGCAAACATTTAATTTACACTTGTAATGTGCTCTGGGTAATGATAAGCAGTGAATTGGATCAGTTATTCTGATGAAGATTTATAAAGCCACTTGTAAAATTATTCCTCAGATATTTTATTGAAGACCTGAGAGGGCTGATAGCTTATTTAAGAAATAGAAAACCCAGGTCCAGGAGGAAGAGGAGACTCAGGATCCCAAACTTAGCATGTGGAGTTGCTCTTCCCTGTGCTACTGGTGAGTCTGAAGGGACAGGTGCCTGGATGGCAAACTCACAGCCCTAAAGGTGCAGGAGGATCCAGGCTCCTGCTGAACCTCCCACATTTGGGGAATGCACCACGAGTGAAAGGCCCTCACAGAAAGACCAACTTAACCTTTAATCAGATAGCATCATCCTAGACTTAAAGTCATATTTTTGCAAACAATATTTCAGATACATCATTTAATGAAACAAAATTAAATACAGACAGACAACAACATATGGGTTCTGGTCTAGCAGGTGAAGGGCTTAGAAGTTGCCACTTGACACTAACAAGTAAAATATGGAACAAATCAAAGAATCAACAGCTCTTGTTAAATCCAGCAGTGACACGAGGCCACGGAGCAAACTTCTGCCCCCCAATATTGGAGAGAGAGAGAAGGATACAGAGATCACAACTTCCCCAGGCAGGAACCCATGGGCAGGCACACCCTCGGGAACTAGTGCTAAGGCAGGAACCTGAACTGTAATCCAGGAATTGCTGGAGGCACAGTGTGGGCAAGTCTGAGAGATAAAACTCCATGGGAACTCAGGCACAGGGAGACCACCATACTTTTGTGAGCTTTACCTCCTATCTGGTCCTATCTGATTCTCATAGTGAAAATTGGAGAAAAATCCTCTGGGCTCCCACTAGGGAGTGGAGAGAAGGAACCACCTGAAATACACCATAGCATCCTGGTCTTCTTAACAAGTAGTCACCCAGAACCTAATCTGCTGGGTTTTATCAAGTGTGAGTGACCTGGAGCAACCAACTTCAGGCAACCCCACACTTCCACATCGGAGAAGGGAAATACCCACCTGCTGCCTGCTGTAGCTACCCGTCCCACTTGGGAAGTGGGGGAAATGTTGAGAAGCACTGGTGAAGTTTAAGGTCAGAGGCACAGGCTCCCTCCAAAAAACTAAGACCCACCCACAGGACTTTTGAACATTCCCCCACCCCTACTCCCTTCTACCACATCACTAAAGCCCTCTTTACCACAATTCCTTTTACTCAGTATGTCATGTCTACCTTTCAGTAAAAAAATATGAGGAATACTAAAAGGCAAACAAAATCCTAAAAGTATGAAGAAACTGAATAAGCGTTAGAATTAGAGTCAGATGTGACTTTTGAAAGTTGCCATTGTCATATCCTCACCCTCAGAGATTCTTTTTTTTTTTTAGCATAGCCTTGCTCTGTCACCCAAGCTAAAGTGCAGTGGCATCAACACAGCTCACTCTGACCTCAAATTCCTGGGCTTACGCTCTGCACCTCTCTCGGCCTCCTGAGTAGCTGTGCGCCACCAGGCCTGGCTAAAGTTTTCCATTTTTAGTAGCATTGGGGTCTCACTCTTGCTCAGTCTGGGCTGGAACTCTTGAGCTCAAGCAGTCTTCCCACCTCAGCCTCACACAGTATGAAGATTACAGCCACCTTGCCCAACCCAGCCCAGAGAGTCTTTCCTCATTATGTCAAACCTACTAATAAGCTCATCACAAGCATTCTGCATTTCTGTTGTAGTATTTTTGATCCTAATATTTCTTTTTGATTCTTTTTAAGAATTTCCATCTCTCTGCTTACATTTCTTTCATATTTTCTCATTTTCAATGTTCTTAGCCTATTGCTTATAAGTTTTTAAATTCCCAGTTTGATAATTCCAGGGTTCTGGCCACACATCTGACCAGAATAGCAAGACCTGAACAGAATAAGACCCTGAATAAGAGGGAACTCCTGCCTGATGCTTTGAGCTGAGACAGGTCTTTTTCTTACCTTCAGTCTTGAGGTGAATAATCTACTTTTGAGTTTCAAGCCTCCCAGCTTTTAGACTGGAACTTACACCACTGGCTCTCTTGAATCCACCCTGCTAAATATATAGCTTATTACTTTTCAGATTCCGTAACTGTGTGAGCTACTTCAATACAATAAATAAATCACACATTTATATATCATATGTCTGGATACATACACACACCCCACAGAATCCTGTTGCTTCTGTTTCCCTGGAGAACAGGGACTGATACGCAGTTAGATAACAAACTGAAATCTAAGGGTCTTTTAACTCATAAAACTATATATTTCTTTAAAGAAAGAGAAGAAAAAAATTTCTTTAGGACACTGTGCTATGCTTTTCATGGTGGATATAAACTTTGGGAAGGTGGAGTTAACTGTAGGTGTTTATCTTATATATTTGCTTATAGTTAGTACCTGAGATATAAGAAGGAATAAAGCCATTTCTGAGAGTCAGCAGTGAGCCTGGACCGGTCATCTGGCCTTTGGTGTTTACCTGTTGAGCATAAATAATTTCACAGAACATCAAGATCAAACAAGGCCACTCTGAATGTGACAGAACAAGAAAGATAGAAAACCACTGCACAGTCATGTTAGAGCCTAGACAAAGTCAGGAACATCCACCAGCTCACAGCAATGACAGAGCAACCTCATTTCCTGGTGATTTTTAGTCACATGGCTGCTGCTCCCTTGTCTGTCAGACCATTAGACTTGACTCATTCATCCTAACGTACAGATAAGACATATTCAGATGTTAATGACTTAATATCACTATTTCCTGACAGCATTAATGTCAGAGTAAAGCTCCATTTTCTTTAACTATACCCCAAATTAGAGAACTTGAGCCAAAATCCTGTAAGTATTTTCCTGTATCTTTTTTATTGAGACACCCCAGGATGCGAGTTCTTCCTCATTGCATGGATGGAGCTGGAACATATTCTTCTTAGTAAAGTATCTCAAGAATGGAAGAAAAAGTATCCAATGTACTCAGCCCTACTATGAAACTAATTTAGGGCTTTCACATGAAAGCTATAACC
>CAUYPK010025313.1:0-26205 GCA_963574355.1 Loris lydekkerianus
TATAGAACCAGAAAAAAACTCAAATAGTCAAGACATTACTCAGAAATAAAAACAAATCAGGAGGAATTTTGCTGCCAGATTTCAAACTATACTATAAATCTATAGTGATCAAAACAGCATGGTACTGGCACAAAAATAGAGAGGTAGATCTATGGAACAGAATTGTGAAACAAGAGATGAACCCAGACACTTATCATCATTTGATCTTTGATAAGCTCATCAAAAATACAAATTGGGGGAAAGATTCCCTATTTAATAAATTGTGCTGGGAGAACTTGCTGGTTACTTGTAGAAGATTGAAACTGGACCCACACCTTTCATCATTAACAAAAATAGACTCTCACTGGATACAAGATCTGAAACTATAAAGATTCTCTGAGAGAGTGCAAGAGAAATATTTGAAGAAATTGGCCTGGGAGAATACTTTATGAGGAGGACCCCCAGGCAACTGAAGCAATGCATTGATCCTAAACCATGGAAAGACCCAACAAAAAAGAAAATTATAGGCCAATATCACTAATGAATATTGATGCAAAAATACTCAATAAGATCTAACAAACAGAATCCAACAACACATCAAAAAAAATTATACACCATGACCAAGTGGGATTTATCCCAGGGTCTCAAGGCTGGTTCAATATATGTAAATGTATAAATGTAATTCAGCACATAAACAAACTAAAAAATAAAGACCATATGATTCTCTCAGTTGATGCAGAAAAATTTTTTGATAATGTCCAGCATCCCTTCATGATCAGAACACTTAAGAAAACTGGTATAGAAGGGACATTTCTTAAACTAATAGAGGCCATCTACAGCAAACCCACAGCCAATATTGTATTGAATAGAGTTAAATTGAAATCATTTCCACTTAGATCAGGAACCAGGCAAGGTTGTCTCCATTGCACGTTAATATTGTAATGGAAGTTTTAGCCACTGCAATTAGGGAGGAAAAGGTGATCAAGGGTATCCATACAGGGTCAGAAGAGATCAAACTTTTGCTCTTCGCAGATGACGTGATCGTATATCTGGAAAATACTAGGGATTCTACCACAAAACTTTTAGAAGTGATCAAGAAATACAGCAATGTCTCAGGCTACAAAATCAACACCCATAAATCTGTAGCCTTTATATATAACAATACAATATATACAATATACAATAGCCAAGCTGAACAGTCAAGGACTCTATTCCTTTCACAGTAGTGCCAAAGAAGATGAAATATTTGGGAGTATACCTAACAAAGGATGTGAAAGATCTCTACAAAGAGAACTATGAAAGTTTAAGAAAAGAAATGGCTGAAAATGTTAACAAATGGAAAAACATACCATGCTCATGGCTGGGAAGAATCAGCATTGTTAAAATGTCCATATTGCCCAAAGCAACATATAATGTTAATGCAATTCCTATTAACGCTCCATTGTCATATTTTAAAGATCTTGAAAAAATAATACTTCATTTTATATGGAATCAGAAGAAACCTCGAATAGCAAAGACATTAATCAGAAATAAAAACAAAGCAGGAGGAATCACACTATCAGACCCGAGACTGTACTATAAATCGATAGTGATCAAAACAGAATGGTATTGGCACAAAAACAGAGAAGTAGATGTCTGGAACCAGAATAGAGACCCAAGAAATGAATCCAGCTACTTATCATTATTTGATTTTTGACAAGCCAATCAAAAATATTCAGTGGGGAAAAGATTCCTTATTTAACAAATGGTGCTGGGTGAACTGGCTGGCGACTTGTAGAAGACTGAAACTCGACCCACACCTTTCACCATTAACTAAGATAGACTCTCACTGAATAAAAGATTTAAACTAAAGACATGAAACTCTAAAAATACTTGAAGAAAGTGCAGGGAAAACTCTTGAAGGAATAGGCCTGGGTGAATATTTTATGAGGAGGACACCCAGGCAATTGAAGCAGTATCAAAAATACATTACTGGGACCTCATCAAACTAAAAAGCTTCTGCACAGCCAAGAACATAGTAAGTATAGCAAGAAGACAGCCCTCAGAATGGGAGAAAATATTTGCAGATTATACCTCTGATAAAGGTTTAATTACCAGAATCCACAGAGAACTCAAACGTATTAGCAAGAAAAGAACAAGTGATCCCATCTCAGGGTGGGCAAAGGACTTGAAGAGAAACTTCTCTAAACAAGACAGATGCATGATCTATAGACACACGAAAAAATGCTCGTCATCCTTAATCATCAGAGAAATGCAAATCAAAACCACTTTGAGATATAACCCTACTCCAGTAAGAGTAGCCCACATAACAAAATCCCAAAACCAGAGAAGTTGAAATGGATGTGGAGGAGAGGGCACACTTCTACACTGCTGGTGGGAATGCCCACTAATACGTTCCTTCTGGAAGGATGTTTGGAGAATACTTAGAGATCTAAAAATAGACCTGCCATTCGATCCTATAACTCCTTTAGTAGGTATATACCCAGAAGACCAAAAATCACAATATATCAAAGACATCTTTACCAGAATGTTTATTGCAGCCCAATTCACAATTGTTAAGTCATGGAAGAAGCCCAAGTGCCCATCGACCCACGAATGAATTAACAAATTGTGGTACATGTATACCATGGAATATTATGCAACCTTAAAGAAAGATGGAGACTTTACCTCTTTCATGTTTACATGGATGGAGCTGGAACATATTCTTCTTAGCAAAATATCTCAAGAATGGAAGAAAAAGTATTCAATGTACTCAGTCCTACTATGAAGCTAATTTATAGCTTTCATATGAAGGCTATAACCTAACTATAGCACAAGAATATGGGGAAAGGGCCAAGGGAGGGTAAGGGAGGGGAGCTGTTGGAGTGGAGGGTGGGTAATAGGCGGGGCCACACCTATGGTGCATCTTAGACTGGGTACAGGCAAAACTAAGAAAGTGCCAGGAAGGCTATGTTGAGCAGTTGATGAGAATATTTCAGATTGTACATGAAACCAGCACATTGTACCCCTTGATTGCACTAATGTACACAGCTATGATTTAGCAATAATTATAAAAATTAAAAATAAATTCATATTTGCTAAGTCATGGAAGAAGCCCAAGTGCCCATTGACCCACGAATGGATTAACAAATCGTGGTACATGTATACCATGGACTATTATGCAGCCTTAAAGAAAGATGGAGACTTTACCTCTTTCATGTTTACATGGATGGAGCTGGAACATATTTTTCTTAGTAAAGTATCTCAGGATGGAAGAAAAAGTATCCAATGTACTCAACCCTACTATGAAGCTAATTTATAGCTTTCACATGAAGGCTATAACCCAACTATAGCACAAGAGTAGGAGGACAGGGTCAAGGAAGGGGAAGGGAGAGGGGAGGTTAGGGTGGATGGAGGGTAATGGGTGGGGCCACGTCTATGGTGCATCTTAGAATGGGTGCAGGCGAAACTTACTAAAGGCAGAATACAAATGTCTACATACAAGAACTAAGAAAATGCCATGAAGGCTACGTTGAACAGTTTGATGAGAATATTTCAGATTGTATATGAAACCAGCACATTGCAGCCATTGATTGCACTAATGTACACAGCTATGGTTTAACAATAATTAAAAAAGTAAAAAATAAAAATACAGTGCTGGGATCTAATCAAAGTAAAAACTTCTGCACAGCCAAGAACACAGTAAGTAAAGCAATCAGACAGCCCTCAGAATGGGAGAGGATATTTTGAGGTTATGTTTCTGACACAGAGAACTCAAACTCATTAATAAGAAAAGAACAAGTAATCCCATTTAATTATGGGCAAGGGACTTGAACAGAAGCTTCTCTGAAGAAGACAGGAGCATGGCCTACAGACATATACAAAAATGCTCATCATCTTTAATCATCAGAGAAATGCAAATCAAAACCACTTTGAGGATCATCTAACTCCAGCAAGAGTGGCTCACATGACAAAATCCCATAACTACAGATGTTGGCGTGGATGTGGAGAAAAGGGAACACTTCTGCACTGCTGGTGGGAATGCAAGCTAATACGTCCCTTTTGGAAAGAAGTATGGAGAACACTCAGGGATCTAAAAGTAGGCCTTCCGTTTGATCCTGCAATTCCTCTACTAGGTGTATGCCCAAAAGACATTTTTTTTTTTTTTTTTAATGAAAAGAGCCATGATCACTTAAAATGAAATTCCTATAATGTCTACTATAGGAATTGATTCTATATTTTGAACTAGGAAAAATTTTGCGTATTTAAAACTAATCAAGTTATGTACCATTGGATGATTTTATATTCTGAAAACTTTATTCCTCATAATCTACCAAAAACAATGAATAATTTAATGTATCTCTACACTGGTGTTTTGAGATCTTTGTGTAGAGCAAGTTTTATCATGTTGTAAAGGATGATTTAGTTTTTATATTATCTTTTAACAGTTTCTGCCCCTCTGTATCAGAAAACTGCTCAATAAAGCTCTTCCTCTATATTAATAAGCAAAATAAAAGCCACATAGCTTGTATTACTAAATGCGCATTTTGTAAGAATATTTTAAAAGTATATTTCTAGTCAATTATTCCATTTTCTGCCTATGGGAATTTTTTCCCTCAGTGCTAAAATCTTTAGTTCTTTTCATTCATTCTCTTGCAATAACATCCTTGCCTCCATGTTGAGATAATATCTTAGTACTTCTACTATTATTCTCAAATATGCTTTGATATTGGCATATCGTGTCCATGCTTTGCCTTGGATGTTTTAATCATATTAATATTCTCTCAAGAACAAATATAATAATACATGCTGTACATATATCAATTTTAATATTTATAATATTCCAAATATTAGATTTATGTTCAATGAGCTTTTAAAGGTTTTAAAAGGTCCTTAACAAAAAGGTATCATAAACTTTAAATCTCTACATATTTTGGCAACATACTTAATTTTAATATGACATAAGCTTGAGAAATTGAGGAAGGAATCATTTTACCCTACAGATGAAATTACACAGGATGGACAATGTTAGACAAGTGTACCAAGCACATAGCTGAGAAGAACCCATTCTCTTACATGGCAATGACGTCTTGCTTTGACATTATTTCCTTTGGTTCCAAATTAAAAATTCAATAATTTCATCATGCATCTTTTCTTTCTTTCTTTTTTTTTTTAAATTAAGTCATATACACATAGATCATGAGTACATTTATGCATAAGTGGGGTACAATGGGTTGGTTTTTTATGCAATCTGATGTGCTTACATCAAACAAACCAACATAGCTTTTGCCTCATTTATTTGATTATTGTCTTAAGACATTTATGTTCTACACAGATTTGCATCTTTTCAAAAAATTATTTAATTACTAAATTACCACATGTCTCATGATCAGGTCCTACATTGTGTTCTCCCTTCTAAAACATTAATAATGGATCATTACTTTAAGAGGACTTTTATCTAGAAAGATAACTATTGGGTAGAATTACAGAACGCCTCTGATGGCTACACCCATGCTTTCCAAGGAAAATGTAAACCTTTGGCATTGAAAATTTAAAACTGAATTTGTTATATAAATCTATATGTGATATCTTACACAATTTATAATATATATTTTAGAGGAAACTACTCAGGGGTAGTTCTGTGAATGCTTTAACTGGGTAGTTTAACTAATTTTTAAGGAATATCCTCATCAAACAACCGAAATAAACCCTCAGACCTCTGTCTGTACTATAAAATGCAAGATTCTTTCAAAAGGCAACGGATAGATTACCAATGTATGCCAATTTTTCTTAATCATAATATTACAAACTATCCCCATCTGTCCCACTGCTTTATTCAAGAAGAATAAATAAAGACCAATCACGAGAATGACGTGCCTGTACTACACACCGTCTGTCCCGTTTTGTATTATAGAAATGTCAGAAATGGGTTTCTTATTTGCAGAGGAGACTGTTAATTAACAATAACAGTTAATTAACAATAACAAATACACACAAATATAAGCCAAGCCTCTGGAGAAGGATTTCATGTGTCTTCACTTATATAAGCTCATTTGATCTTCTGATCAATTGATAAATTCTTGTGCACAGAAATTTAATCATCTATAACTTCTTAATCAGGGCTCAGTGGCTATAGTCAATGAGACACATATATACTATTGCACTCTCCAGTCAATAAAAAAAAAAAAATGGCCAACTCATAAATTTAGCTGTGTTCCAAAATAAAATGGAAAGCCTCATTACCCTGACCTTAGCGGCAAGAATCCAATGCAGTGTCTGTCTGCTCCGGCTTTCTCGCCAGCTTCTGAAGGGTTTTATCCATTGATATCAATCTTTTCCCCCATAAAATCCATTCTCTAGAAGGAAATAAACCTCACAGAAATGACACTCACACTTTTTACCCTTATGCTAGACTATGAAAATACCCACAGTTAATCTACTTTGATAACAGGCCATCTTTCCTGACCACCACACCAGGACCATGATTGACTCTCTCATTCCAAGGCAGACTAGAATTTTTCCTACTTTGCTAATCTTGTTCCTACTTTCAGAGAAAACACAGATTTAGATCTGCAAATCGTTTAAAATATTTTTCCTTGAAGTCCAAAAGCTGGATTTTCTATTTTAAATCATATAGCATTCAAAACAATTATGTTCTCATTTGCCCAAATAAGAATTTAAAATTTATTTTCTTATTCCAGCAGACATCTCATTTATAATATCAGTATGTTTGAGGATAACTACAACTTCATAAATTACTCTCCAGTATTTTTGCTTTTTACAAATTCTTTATTAAATCAATCACAACTGTGTACATTAAAGCATTTATAGGGTACAATGTCCTGATTTGATGTACAATGTGGAATACTTACATATAATTGATTAACATAATGGTCTCCTTGCTTACATACTTCTTGTGGTAAAAACATTCATACACTATTCTTAATAGTATAGAAATGTGTCATTGCATTAAGCACATTAGGTTGGATCCCCCCAAACCCTCCCTCCTCCCGGCCTCCTCCCTCCCCTCCCTTCTCCTTCTTCTTCCCTCCTTTCTGGACTATAGTTATGTTTTACCATTCCTATGAATGTGTAGGTGACTATATACTCACCATCTTTAATCATCGGAGAAATGGAAATCAAAACCACTTTGAGATATCATCTAACCCCAGTAAGATTAGCCTACATCATAAAATCCTAAAACTACAGATATTGGCATGGATGTGGAGAGAAGGGAACACTTCTACCCTGTTGGTGGGAATGCAAGCTGATGCAGCCTTTTCAGAAAGAAGTTTGCAGAACACTCAAGGAACTAAAAGTGAACCTACTGTTAGATCCTGCAATCCCCCCACTAGGTATTTACCCTGATGATCAAAAATCATTTGACAACAAAGACATTATCACCAGAATGTTTATTGCAGCCCAATTCATAATTGCAAAGTCATGGAAGCAGCTCAAGTGCCCATTGACCCAAGAATGGATTAACAAATTGTGGTATATGTACACCATGGAATACTATGCAGCCATAAAAAAGATGGAGATGTCACATCTTTTATGTTTACCTGGATGGAGCTGGAACACATTCTTCTTAGTAAAGTATCTCAAGAACGGAAAAAAAAAAAAAAAAAAAAAAGTACCCAATGTATTCAATACTAATATGAAATCAGTACTCTCCAATATGTTCTTTTTTTTTTTTTTTTAGAAGGAGTCTCACTACGTCACCCTTCGTAGAGTGCTGTGGTGTCACAGGTCGCAGCAACCTCTAACTCTTGGGTTTAAGCAACTCTCTTGCCTCAGCCTCCCAAGTAGCTAGAACTATAGGCACCCACCACAATGTCTGGCTATTTTTTTGTTGTAATTGTCATTGTTGTTTAGCAGGCCCCGGCCAGGTTCAAATTCGCCAACCCCAAGGTATGTGGTCAGTGCCCTAACCACTGAGCTGTGGGTGCTGAGCCGGTACTATCCAATATTTTAAGAACAAATTTAGAATTGCTTCCCTTATTCAACATGTACTCCCGATAGTCCTGTATTCACACATACAAGTTAAAATTATTACAGATGTGAAAACCTTTTCTATTCCATCTGAGGTACAATGTATTTCCCAAGGAAGAATTTCCTAAAAATATTTAGCTTTTTAAAAAGCCATGAGAAAATACTTCTTTTTTCTTTTATTTAACCCCTTCAGTTTCAGGGTAGTGATGAGTTTTTTAAGATAAAACTTTTGTTACCTGTTCCTTTTTCCTCTATCGGAAGGGTCAGGATAATTCCTTTTCTACTCCTATGCATGATTCTGAATATAATACCAGTGCAAGAGCCCATTAGGTAAGCTCTGGCCCTTTATAACTGTTCTTCATACTTTGCTGAGGTGCTGGAATTAAAATCAGATTTCCATGTGTTTCCTATCAGTCCCCAGCTCTAATCATGGCTGTAGTTTTCAGTTATCCCTTCACACCTGAGAAATAAATAAGCAATAGAAATTTTTAAGAAGCCTTAAAGAGGATCAGGGGGATGATTTCTCTCTTATATCATGGTATAGAACAATTGTTGTATATTTGTATGCAAAAATTCCTTCTCACACCTGTACTGAGAGAAATATGTTTGTAACTTCTGGGTCTCTCGTGGTTTTTCCGAAAGATGTGAGGGGTCACTAAGATTATTAGAGGCTGCTATTTCCAGCACTAGCCATTACCTATACTTAACATTTAATAGCAGACTGACACAGTTTTGGACATGAAAGAAATAATGCTACAATTTTATAGCTCAAAAAAAAAAGGAAGCCATCTAAGAAAGAAAGCGTGAATATATCTTGGGTTTGGGAATTTTTTCAATCTCCCTTTATTCTCAGGAATAATTTCCAAACACGGAATTAAATGGATCTGTTGAGACATAGAATAAGCTGTTATGCATATTGGTTATGAAACTCATGTAGAGTCTAATCATTCTTTCTAATACTCATTTTCCACCCACTAAATCATTACCTTCATTAACAGTGATTAAAACTAAGCCTCAAAGCTGGCAGAGTTGGATGAATTCTCACATCTTGGTAATGACTACAGGCCAAAGCACCCTCCTGGGAAAATGAGTTCTTCTCTGAGCCTGTAGGCCCAGAGGATGGAGAGCTAAGGATGACTTGCAGTTTATATCCCTATAAAGACAGAAAAATTCAAGTCAAGTAAGGGATTTTCCAAATTCAAGTTTTAGAAAACACAACACCTAGCACACGTTTATTCACAGATGTTAAGTTCAAGGGTAACTATTAATCCACGTATTTAAATTTAACAAAAAATATGATGTAGTAGATAAAGATTGTTCATTTTTTTCTGGCTGAAATTAAGATCCTATATGTAGCTAAAAAATCAATCACTCCTTTCTTCAAGAGCTCATTCGTAAATCTTGAATGAAGTAACAAAAGGGGCTTTTAAAACATTTTAATAAATGGTGGGAAAATAGTACCTCTTCTATACTGCGATTATTAAATTTGATGTTTTAAGGATATTGGGGGCTAAAGTACATGCTAAAAAGAAAAGATATAGAGAGATTTTGTTCAGAAACTACATTTTTATTTATTGTTTCAGGTTCATTGAGGGTACAAAAAATTAGGTCACACTGATTGCTTTTGTTAGGTAAAGTCCTTATAATGGTGTCCGGCCCACAAGAGATGTGCTATACACCTTAACTACCTACCTACCTCCGTCCTCTCTCCCCACTCCCTTGTTCCTCCACCACACGTGTTGAATTGATTTGAGTTTTACTCTTAAGATGATATGTATCAGATTGTCTACTGTCTTCATATTAGAAATGAGGACTCCCCTACTCCAGTGAGAATAACCCACATCACAAAGTCTCAAAGCTACAGATGCTGATGTGGAGGTGGAGAGAAGGGACTACTTTTATCCTGCTGGTGGGACTGCAAACTAATACACTTTTTGGAAGGAAGTGTTGAGCATCCTCAAAGAACTCAAATTAGACCTCCCATTTGATCCTGTAATCCCATTACCAGGCATCCACCCAGAAGAGAAACTACAATATTAATGATAGAATGCAGAGCTATTATTAGAATAATTGTAAATTGACTTTTTCAATTTTTGAAATTTTATAAACTTTTTTTCTTATTTTTTTAAAAACATAACTGTATACACTTATAGGGTACAATTTGATGATTTGATAAACAATGTGGAATACTTAAATCAAACTAATTAACATAATCATCACCTCACTTATTTTTGTGGTAAAACATAATATACTCTTAGTTGTTCTGAAATGTACCATTGCATTGTGTACAATAGGTGACATCCAGCCAAATACCCTCCCTCCACTCACCCTTAACCCTCCCCTCCCCTCTTTCTTTCTGGACTATCTTTGTGTTTTATTATTCATATGAATGTGTAAGTGTTTATTTATTGGTTTCATAAAGGTATTGAGTACACTAGATACTTTTTTTCTCATTCTTGAGATGCTTTTCTAAGAGGAATGTGCTTCAGCTCCATTCAGGTAAACATAAAAGATGTAAAGTCTCCCTCTATTTTTACAGTTGCATGGTATCCCATGGTATACATATACCATAATTTATTTGTCCATTCTTGGGTTGATGGCATTTAAGCTGCTTCCACAACTTGAATATTGTGAATTGGGCTCCAATAAACATTCTGGTACAAATGTCTCTGTTGTAAAATGATTTTTGTTCATCTGGGTAGGTACCTAGAAATGGTATTGTAGGATCAAACAGTAGGTCAACTTTTAGTTCCTTGAGAATTCTCCATATTTCTTTCCAAAAAATGCTGTGTTAGTTTGCAATCCCACAAGCAGTGTAGAAGTGGTTCTTTCTCTTCATACCCACCCCAACATCTGGATTTTGGGGACTTTGTAATGTGAGCTGATCTTACTGGAGTTAGGTGATATCTCAAAGTGGTTTTGATTTGCATTTCTCTGATGATTAAGAAGATGAACATTTTTTCCTGTTTGTAGGCTATGTGCCTGTCTTCTTCAGGGAAGTTTCTGTTCAAGTCTCTTGCCCACAAAAAAATGGGGTTGTTTGTTCTTTTATTATTGATTAATTTGAGTTCTCTGTGGGTTCTAATTATCAGATTTTTGTTGGAAATATAACCTGCAAAAATCTCCTCCTGTTCTGAAGGCTGTCTGTTTGCTTTACTTTACCCTTAGCATTACATAACATTTTTAGCTTGATTGGATCCCAGTAATATATTTTTGATGTTGCTTTAATTGCCAGGAGGGTCCTCCTCATAAAATTTTTTTCCATGCCAATATCTTCAAGCATTTTTCCTGCACTCTCTTCTAGTATTTTTATAGTTTCATGTCTTAAGTTTAAATCTTTTATCCAGTGGGAATCAATTTCTGTTAGGGGTGAAAAGTGAGGGTCCAGTTTCAGTTTTCTAAAGGTCACTAGCCAGTTCACCCAGCACCATTTGTTAAATAGGAAATATTTTACCCAATGTATATTTTCCATAGTCTTATCAAAGATCAAATGTTGATATATGCTTGGGCTCATCTCTAGATTCTCTATTCTGTTCCACATGTTTACATCTCTATATTTGTGCCAGTACCATGCTGTTTTGATCACTATTGATTTATAGTATAATCTGAAGACTAGTAACAAGATGCCTCCTTATTTGTTTTTTATTTCTAAGTAATGTATTGGCTACTTGAGGTTTTTTTCTGATTCCATATAAAATGAAGTACTATTTTTTAAAGTTCTGTAAGGTATGAGGTGTGGCATTGGTGCTTTGATAGGGATTGCATTAAATATGTAGATTGCTTTGGATAGTATGGACATTTTAACAATGTTGAGTCTTCCCAACCATGATCATGGTACGTTTTTTCATTTGTGAACATCTTCAGCTATTTCTTTTCTCAGACTTTTATAGTTCTCATTTTAGAGCTTGTTCACGTCCTTTGTTAGATAAATTCCCAGGCATTTCATCTTCTTTGGCACTACTGTAAAAGGAATAGAGTCCTTGACTATATTTTCAGCATGACTATTGTTGGTATATATGAAAGCTACTGATTTGAATGTATTGATTTTGTATCCTGAGATACTGCTGTATTCCTTGATCACTTCTAAGAGCTTTGTAGTTGAGTCCCTGGGAATTTCCAGGTATAAAATCTGCAAAAAATGAGAGTTTGACCTCCTCTGACCACATTTGAATACCCTTGATCCACTTCTTTGGCTAATTGCAATGGATAGGACTTCCATTACTATGTTGAATATCAGTGGTGATAAAGGGCATCCTTGTCTTGTTCCAGATCTGAGTGGAAATGTTTTCAATGTTACTCCATTCAATATTATACTGGAAGTGGGTTTGCTGTAGATGGCCTCTATCAGTTTAAGAATTATCTCATCTAAGCCTATTTTCTCAAATATTCTAATCATGAAAGGATGCTGGATATTGTCAAAAGCTTTTTTATATCAGTTGATAGAATCAGGTGGTCTTTATTTTATTTATGTGATATATTATATTTATAGATTGATGTACGTTGAACCAACCTTGTAACCCTGGGATAAGTACCATTACATTCTGAATATTTTTGCATCAATATTCATTAATGATACTGGTCTATAGTTTTCCTTCTTTGTTGGGTCCTTTCCTAATTTGGGAATCAAGGTGATATTTGCTTCATAGAATGTGTTGGGGAGGATTCCTTCTATTTCTATGTTTTGGAAAAGGTTATGTAATGTAGGTACTAGTTCCACTTTGAAGGTTTGGTAGGATTCTGATGTGAAAACATTTGGTCCTGGACTTTCCTTTTTGGAAGATTTTTTATAGTTGATGCTATTTCAGTGTTTGATATTGGTCTATTGAAAATTTCTAATTCTTCCTGATTGAGTCTAAGAAGTTGGCATGCATCCAGGTAATGGTCTATTTCCCCCAGATTATCATATTTCTGGGAATAGAGTTATTGGTAGTCATCATTGAAGAGTTTTTTAAATTTCTCTGGTATCTGTTCTTATTTCTCCTTTATTCTTTCTGATTGATGTTATTAAAGATTTTACTTTTTTGTTTCGTGTTAGGCTAGCTAAAGGTTTATCAATTTTATTTCTCATTTCAACAAACCATTTTGTTGTTGTTGTTGTTGTTGTTTATCTTCTGAATAATTCTTTTGTTTTCAATTTTATTTAGTTCTTCTCTAATTTTGGTTATTTCTTTTCTTCTTCTGTGTTTGGGGTTGGATTGTTTTTCCTTTTCCAGTTAGTTGAGATAACCCGTTATGTTGTTGACTTTCTCTCTTTCTGTGTTCTTGATGAAGGCCTCTAAGGCTATAAATTTCCCTCTTAGGACTGCTTTTGCAGTATCTTACAGGTTTTTGAAGATTTGTGTCTTCATTATCATTTTGTTCCTAAAATTTGATGATTTCCTTCTTAGTCTCATCTTCCACCCAGCTGTATTTCAGTCTAAGGTTATTTTGTTTCTAAGACTGAGTTTGGTTATGAAGATTTCTATTGCTGTTAAGTTCAACTTTTATGACATGACTGTCTGAGAAAATACAAGGAACAATTTCTATTCTTTTAAACTTATTGAGATTAGACTTGTGTCCTAAGATATGATTGATTTTGGAGGATGATCAATGCACTTATGGGAAAAATGTGTATTCAGTTTTATTCAGATGAAATGTTTTGTAGATGTCTGTTAAGTCCATTTGTTCTAGGGTCAAGTTTAAGTTTATTATTTCTTTATTTAATTTCTTCTTCGGGGATCAATCCAGAACTGGCAAAAGGGTGTTTAAATCTTCAACTATTGTAGTGCATCAAGATATCAAATTGTTCATATTTGTTAGAGTATTTTTTATAAATTATGGAGCATTTAGGTAGGGTGCATAAATGTTAATTATTGAAATCTTTTCATGTTCAGTATTTCCCTTGACAAATATGTAGGGTCCATCCTTGTCTTTCCTTATCTTTGTTGGTTTAAATCCTATTGTATCTGCAAATAAAATTGCTACCCCTGCTTTTTTTTCTGATTTCCATTTGCCTGTATTATAGATGTCCTTCCCTTCACCCTAAGTCTTTTTGTACCTTTTGATATAAGATGAATCTCTTGTAGTCAGCAGATACCTGGCCTGAGTTTTCGTATCAAGTCAGCCAAGCTGTGCCTCTTTAGAGGACAATTTAAGCCATTTTACATTAATTGAAATAATGGATAGATATAGTAGTGTTTTGTTCATAATGTTTTTCAAAGGTCCAGGGAATATTTTTTATTCCTTCACCATTGTGAAAGTTACCTTTTGTTTGATAATTTCAGTGTGAGTTTACTTTGGTCATAGACCATCGTGGTGGTCATTATGGAAATTGGGTCCGAATATTTTTTGGAGAGCTGGTTTAGTTATGGCACATTTCTTCAACACGTGTATGTCAGTAAAGTATTTGTTTCTCCATTGCAAATGAAGCTCTTTTTATCTGGAAATAGGATGCTGGCTGAAAATTGTCTTGTTTTAGAAGGTTGAAGGTCAATGACCATCCTCTTCTGACTTGAAAAGTTTTCGCTAAAAAATACACAGGCATTCTAAAGAATTACCCTTTGTAGGTAATGCTTTCCTTACATCTGGCTGCTTGTAGTATTTTCTCCTACATATTAACTTTTACAAAGTTAATTACAGTGTATCTAGCCAATACTTTATTTGGATTGGGTCTTGCTAGGGTTCTGAAACTATCTGAATATCTGTATCTTTTGCAATGCTTGGGAAATTCTCAATAATATCTTGGAGTAGAGTATCTGTGCCTTTAGAACCATCCTCTCCTCCTTCAGGAATTCCTATAAGTCAGATGTTTGATCCTTTGGACTGATCCCACAACTCTCTCAGGGAATTATTTGTTTTTGCTTTCCATTGTTTCTGTTTCTTCGAATACTTGGGATTATTCAAAACCTTGTCTTGAATTTCTGAGATCCTTTCTTCTGCCAGCTCAACTCTATTACTGAGGAATTCTACTGTATTTAAAAGCTCCTCAAATAACTTTTTAATTACCTTGATCTCTGCTATCTTTTTTCTTATTATGTCCATATCCTTGGTGATTTTGTCTTTGAATTCACTAATTTCTTGAGACAATTTTGAACAATTCTTTGGATTTCTATTTCCATCTTTTCCTTCATTCTATTCATTTTATTTACCATTCATACTCTGAATTCTATTTCTGACATTTCAGCCATTTGTCTAAGAATGGCATCTTCTCTTGCATCTCCTTTGTCATTCCTTGGGGGAGTTGATCTACTCTGATTGTTCATGTTGCCAGAGTTCTTCTGCTGGTTCTGCCTCATGATTATTTTCATGGCTAATAAAACTGGTAAGGTGAAATTAAATCGAATGCCCCAGGAAATGGAATTAATCAGCCCTTTACCAATGAGCGAGGGCTAGTGATTGTGGTTTTTCCCCTACAGCTTTACAAAGGTCTTTTTCAGAGCTGCAGCCAGAGACTCTGAGGACCTGCTTGGTGTGATAGTGTTAGATATCTCTGTCTTGTAGTCATCCAGCCTCTATCCTTTCCTACAGAGTCTCAGCTGGGGAGAGATAAAATCAACTGTGGCACCCTACCCCCCCCCATCGGCAACAGCTGGAGGAGGAGAATTAGACCCTCCCACTATAAAACAACCACTGTTCGACCTTGAAGGGTCCCTGGATGGACAGTCCAGGTCAAGAGTTCTAATCTGATTGTCCCGGGCAGTACAATCACTTCTCAACAGGGAGAGTTCAAAGGGTCTCCAGTGACCAGATAGTAGAAATCCACAGGCAGTTCCATCCTGAAACTCATCCTGGTTCCCTTCAGTGAGCATAGACAGGGAAGTGCACCACCAAAGTCTGTTGTGGAACACGGGCACCTCTCCCCCTGACACACCATTACAGCATGGGGAATCTCTCTCCCCACAACCCCCAACTTCCACTCAAGTCACTGTTTCTGTGCTGCTGTGCAGTGGTCCATTCAATGCCCAGGCCTCTCAAGGAATTGCTAAACACTCTGGGTTCTGCAGGGGGCAAGTCTTCAGACTGCCAGGTGAGGAGGGAAGGGTGGACTGGGAGTTCAGAATTGTGGGGAAAATATTTATTCATTTTTATGCCAGGCAGGATGATGCCTAGGCTCACAAGTATGACCTCCCTGAGAAAGAGGCCTATCTTTTACTGGCTCTCTCCTGTGGGGTAAAATAACAGGTCTTTTGTTCCCTCCTTGCTTGCAGAGAGCACACAGCAAGCCTCTCTCTTGTGGGAGGGGTCTCTTGTCCTCTTGGTGAAGGGTTTTGTACTTGGAATTTGTTTTTCCGGAGTCACAGTTTCCCTCAGCAGAGGTGATGTACACTTTTCCATCTTCTTCCTATGCTCAGCTCCCCCCATTCAGCTACTTTGAGTCTATTCTGTCCATTATCTTCATCTCTGGACAGTTGCCTCTAGTCAGCCATCTTATAACCATTTCCCCCTTATAAACGTTTTAAATGAAATGATAGAATTTTCTTCTTTAATCAGTATTCTTAAAATAGCTGAACTATTCTAATTTACGTCTCTATTTGAAACAACTAACTTAACAGTCTTCTTAAAATAGCCGAACTATTCTAATTTACCTCTCTATTTGAAACAACTAACTTAATGTAGCTGTCATCCAATAGTGATCAGTAGACTTGACACAGATGATTATAATTGAAATGAAGAGGAGTATTAAAAATAAACACATCACAGGGAAAGAAAAATCAATATTAAAAAAGCACGAATAAAGTAACTAAATTTTTGAAAATGTTTCTATTTGAGTATAGTATTTTCATGTATTTATAAAGAGTTCAAAATAACATGGCCATTAGAAAAACTGTGATATTACATGCCACATTTAAAATATGTCTTGTCCTTTGTATATTGGCCCCAAAAAGTAATTTCTAGAAGTTATGTCTCAGTAAGAGTGAACAGCTTTCTTGAACTGTTATTATATGATTGTTCCTCTTCATAATCTCAGTCTGCTGAATTTTCAGGCTGGGAAATTGGATCTGAGAGAAAATTCTAGCGTGTGTTTTCTCTTTTAAATGAAATGCCAATTTGCAAATACTACTTCCTTGACCCAATTGATGCCATAGCTGCAGGGATTAACAAAAGTTTGTCAAGGGAGGTAGAATTTACTACTAAATCTGCTCATTTTCCAATCTTATTATATTAATTTAAAGAAGTGAAGAAATCTGTGTCATCCTGGGATTTGTATTCAAACAAATCACAAATGTAATAGAATAATTTCTTAGGTCCATCAGAGTTGAAATGCTTGTTTAGCTTTTAAATTGTAATCCTGTACGCCAAATAACAAACAGCAAAGGACCACTATCCATTTTCCACCTCTTTAAAAAGGTGTAATACTCCCAGGTCTCCCGAGGTCATAGAATGAGTGAGCAGGCCTGGGAGGCTGACCAGGACAGCCCAGGAAGGGGAAGTCTGAAGGAGCTCTGGAGTGCAGACAAGTACTCAGAAACAAAGAGGAAGGAAGAATTTGGGTGTGACAGGGTACTAGATAGGCAGGAGGTGGGCAGAAAGAAAAACTGAGTGAGCCAGACCTGCTGAAAAATCCTGGAAACAGTCAGATGTAGGTGTAACATCAAACACTTTTTCCCTTGGCTTTGGTTTTACCCTGAAAACGAGAGCTTTGAAGAACAGAAAGATTAGAATAAGTTGAAAAGAGATGCAGAAAGAAAAAAGGAGGAAGAGAAGAGAGGAAAAGTGAAAGAAGATATACCCGTGATTAATTCTGACCTTGATCACGGTAGAGAAAGAAAGAGGCTTAAGAGAACAAAGTGCCAAACATAGCCTCTTGGGTTGGAGGAGGGCAGCTAGGGGACCAGGAATGGTTTTGGAATCATCTGATGCTCGAAAGGCGGTGAAATTTGCATGGCAGAATTTGTTCAGGAAAACAACGAGGGGAGAATGCTTAGTGTATTTGAAAAAATGCGGAGGCATGTAGGAATTGGAATGAGGCATCATAGGGTGGAGAGAGAAAGGCGAAAGAGTACAGGGACCCCCACACATGGACAATGAGTCTGCAAGGGAATAAAATCCCATGACATTAGGAAATAATAAGAGCCAATCCAGGGGGGTCTTTACTTTAGCACAAGTAGATGTTTATAAGTGGTGTGCTATGAAGTGAACATAGATCTATCTGTATAGAACTGCTTTAGGCTAAGGATTAGTTTTAGGTGATATGTATTTATACATTAAGAAAAAAAAAAACATTGAAATTTAAATTCATCCCCAGTGCCTTTTTGATAAAGTGTTACTTTGATGACTTTTTTTCCCCCTCAGCAGCAGGAAGGGAATATTGGTTTAAGTTAATGAGATGATGACTATGAAGTTTATTCTGGGAATTATAAAGGCCTAGAATTTGGGGATATGGTTTAAATTATAAAGCAGATGATCCAGGATAGACTTGATAGCATCTTGTGATTAGAAAAGTAGTCCCCAGCTAAGAGTGTTCTCCTAAAATTGGATGCTTAACTTTGAAAGAGCTAAGAAATTAGCATTAGTTTAGGATAAAAATTGAAGTGATGACTGAGATAAAAGGTGGCCTACTTATAAAATATCAGAAAAAGGACATAGCCACATCTACTTTAAACATTTTATAGCAATTGTCAAAAAACATATGACAATTTATAGTGGTTACCTCTAGGCCACAGAAAGAAAATGTTCTTTTCATGATAAATGCTTTGACTATGTATGACATATTTTATTAATAAAACAACAATGGGAAAGAGCTCAGAAGGGCTGGCATAAGTCTACTAATTTAAAAAAAAAAATAGAAGTATCTGTTACTATCTGCAGAATCAAATAACGAAGGCCATAGAATGAAGGAAAATGAGTGTGAACTGAAAAAAATCAGAAACTTGATGAAAGCCCCTGTAGAGGATGTGAAGTCAGGAGAGGATGCTGAGCCCCAGCAAGGCCTGTGCTAATCCGCAGAGGGTCACCTGGAAAGAGATGTGCAAAACGTGGGGCCCAGTGACAGGGAGGTGCTGACAGCTGCCTCAGGATTAAGAAGAAAAAGGGGAGAAAGAAGCAACATTGCTGAATTACCAAGCCAAAGATAAAGAAATATTGTTTAGTGCCAGATGTGGCAACTGAGGGAGAGTGAGCAGCATGACAAGTAGCAGAGGAAAGGACAATTTCTTTGACTGTTAACACTGAGGCTTTGAGGACCATTCTGCTCCTGATACAATTCAAAGAGCAGAGATGTTTTTGAACGAAAGACTTAGGCTCCATTCTAAACTTTTGCTTATTAGTGGCTAGAGATTGAGCAAGGGCCTTCTCTTCATTCAACTTTAGTTTGATTAATGAGCAAACAGAGTCACTGTAACTAGACTAAAAGGCTTGCTAAATACACTTGTCCACATGTTTGCAATGATTCATTTCATGAACATGTGTGTGATAATCCCTCATTATGGCCAGTCGCTGCCCTATGTATTGAGAATATAGATAATGTGGCAAAATCAATGCCTACATAGGACTGAAAATCTAGTACTGGAGGCAGGCAGTCACGTGTTTCATATGAAAGAAGTGCTGTTTAGCAAAAGCAAGAGGGAAATAATAAAAGATGCTATTTTAGCTAGGTCTTTTGGGAACTCGCTGTAAGTAAGATGGAAAATATTTATTGGTGTGTTTGTATATTTTCAGATATGAGCTAAATAAGGAAGTTTTGGGCACAATACATTACATTGTTCAGTATGGAGTAGAATGTGTAGCGTGAACTGAAGTTCTAGAACAATCTAAAGGAAATAGTAATAATAACTTTATTAGAATAAGAACAAATAATTTCATAAGGTGTACCATGATTATTGTTTCAAAAGTCATCTCAGATGGATGGTGAGTCAAATATACTAACACCCTCACATGGTTAAGACATGACATTGTGACCAAGTGAGAGAAAAATTCAAATGACCAGAGGGGCATAGCAGGGGGTCGGGTCAGTACCTGGGGAGATTCCAGTTGATTGGAGCAGCTCTGGACATAGTCACAAGGTGATCACATTGTGTTTCAAGGAGGCTGATGGGTGTGATCCAAGCCCTATGGTTAAATCACACAAAATGGATGATGATAGAATATGAGAAAACAGAGTAAGGATCTAAAATATTTTAGTAGAAGCTGAGGTTTGGATTTTGGAGTCAGACCTGAGTTTGAATTAGGATTCGATCCTTTGACGGACCTTAGAAAACTCAGTTAATCCCCTAAAACTCAATTTCTTCACCAGTGAAATGTGACTGTAATAGCTACCCAAAGGAGTTTTGATGAAAACATTGACTTCTAAACATAAAGTTTTTATGAAAATCTGGGAAATGAAGCTATCTTTTATTGTCACTGTATGCTGGGGAACAGGGATTAAGAGTAATGTGTATGTGTGAATGGTGAAGTTGCCGGTAACAGTAACAATCACTAGAGAAGTTGAAGGATCTGTGAACATAAAATACAAGGCCATGCCGCTGGAACTTCTTGGTTAAAGACTGTTTGATCAGCAGTATCACACACATGTACCCGCCACAGTGCCCAACAGGCACACATTCCATTTATTAGTTTTTCTATTGCTACAAGATGGACCATCTATGACTAATATATGTTATTTTAAGCCTTAGAGAACTAGACTTCCAACTTGGTTCTGTCATTTTTACTGCCTAACTTCTTTCCCTAACTAGGCATTTATTTCCTAGGGTGGAAGCCAGAGGATGATGGAAAACAAAATGGATTCATATTGATTAGTTTCTTTGTCCTAAAAAACTTTCCCCAAATTCCACTCATTGGCATAGCTACAACTCTTTGGCTATCTCTAGTTGCAAGGGAGATTTTAAAAATGTACTCTCGGTTGGGTGTGGTGGTCATATAACATGGCCCAACTGCTTTGAAAAAGAGTTTTATAGCTCAGTTTACAATCACCAAAATATGGAAATAGCCTAAATCCCCACCAACGCAGGAATGGACTAACAAGATGTATATACATATACACACACACTAGTAATCTAGTATTCAATTTTATTCCATACATACATACACTATGGAATACAATTGAATCATTTAAAAGATGGAGACTTTACATCTTTTGTTTTAACCTGGATTGAGTTGGAACACATTCTTCTTAGTAAAGTGTCACAAGAATGGAGAAGCAAGAATCCAATGTGCTCAATTATGATATGAAGCCAGCAGATGATCTATTAACATACCCACATAAGAGAAAAACTAAATCAATTCAAGTTGAGGGACAGGGTAATGAGGGAACAGGCAGAGGGAAGAGGGAGGGGGTAGGCAGTGATGGTGCACGGCACACCTCTTGGGGGTGGGACACATTATAAGAGGGACTGTACCTACCAGATGTAATCAGTGTGAACAATTCTTTGTACCCTCAATGAACCCCAAACAATAAAAAAGAAGAAAAAGTGTTCCATAGTTTCTTAAAATGTTAAAAGGCACATCTCATCACAATGTATCATATAGCTATTCCACTTCTAGGTAATTATCCAAAGTAAATAAAATTACATGTCCATAGGAAGCCTTTTACATTAATGTATGTAGCAGCTTTATTTGTAATAGTCAAAATTCAAAAAGAACCCAAATGTCTTTCAATATGCAGAATGTAGTACAGCTATGGAATGGAATCAAGCTCAGTGGTAAACAAAGGGACAATGAACACACACAACATGAATGAATCCTAAAATAGTTATGTTTTGTGAGAGGAGAAAATAAATATATTAAGTGGTTTCATTTATAAAAATTCTAGGTAGGGCAAGCTAATTTAAAGTGGCTGAAAATAAAATAGTGACTTGGCAGGGGAAGGTTTAGAGGGAGCGGTTACAAAAGCAAATGGGAACTTTTTGGAGGGATATAAATGTTTATTTTCTTGGCTGTGGTAATGATGTCAAAAGTATAACATATCTCAAAAATTATGAAATTATATATGTTCAGTATGTACAGTTTATTGTATATCAATCACATTTGAGTAAAGCTGCTAAAAATAATCCAGTCACCAACAAAATAGACTCTGAGTATGAGAAACAGAGTTTTTTGCAGAGCTTGAAGACTAAGGCTTGAACTTTGAATTATGTCAATGTTTTAAATATATTAACAGAAATTTTGGACTTTAGTTCATTGTCTCCTGCTTTGAGATATCTACTCTTCTGTAAATCCTAAGTTTTAAGTACAAGATAAAATTTTCCTTTGTATTTGAACTTTTACAAATGCTAGGAAGGAACTCTGAAGTTCTACACAGCGGGAAGGTGGTGTTAATTAGACTAAAGCTGGAACTTATTTATAGTCTGAAAGACTGTCACTTCTAATTGGGTTCTTAAGCAAAAGTTGTTAATTGGCTATAATAATAGGTTCATTTTCCTCCCGTGTTGTTTTCTTTTAAATAGTTGTTGCCTCATTCTGCACAAATAATATGGTCCGGGTGATGTATTAAGGTAAGGAGTAGCCTAAACTTTTGTCACTGACTGCATATTAGGCGCATCAGATATATTTAGAATCTGAAAGGTGTGGCTAACGTCATTTTAAAATTCCTTTAAAGAACCATATCATGGGGGCGGGAAGCAATAACGAAAAACACAAAACGCTTCATGGATTTTTGCTCACTGTAATTTCTGATTTTGCCAGACTTTTAGTTGAAAAGATGTGCTCTCAACTCAATACAGGCTTAAAAACATTATAAGAATAAAAAAAAAAAAAAAAAAAACCTGTTAAGTTGTGGATTTTGTCTGCTTACATTTTCAATTAAATGAGATTATGTTGATAATTTTATGTTGCTTCTATAACACATTTTCATCAGTCTGTGAGCATTTTAAGCTGTGTACATCTTCCATTGAGTGGCAGAGACTGGACAGATGGTGATCAATTCCTTGATCTCTTCCAGGTCTCAAAGGGAGTGCTTATTTCCTAGTCTCTTTGCAATTTGATTGGCACCAGGTGCCAGTAAAGGCCACTGGGATGTGAAGAGAAGTGATGAGAGCCTGTTCCAGGACTGTCTATCAAAATCTGAAATCAGACACTAGGCTCTTTCTCTTCCCTTGAGCTGTTAAAGCAACAAAATGGAAACAAACCAAAGCTTTCATTTACAGCTTAAAGGAGAGCTAGTCACTTCTTAGAGTGCTTTGTGAGCAAGAAATACACTTTACATGCCTGTAGTCCCAGCAACTCAGGAGGCTGGAGCAAGAGGATCACTTAAACCAGGAATTTGAGGTTATTGTGAGCTACGAGAACAGACTGGCACTCTACCCAGGGTGACAGAGTGAGACTCTGTCAAAAAAAAGAAAGAAAGAAAGAAAGAAAGAAAGAAAGAAAGAAAGAAAGAAAGAAAGAAAGAAAGGAGAAAGAAAGAAGGAAAATACACTTTCACTATTGTGCATTGTGGCTGCTCCTCCAAAGACCATCACACTGAGGATTTTAATATGTGACATTTTGGGGGAGGGGGTAGAGGGGTGCAGTCTATTCCTGACCATTCCAAATATTTCCTTCATTTTTCCATGCAATATACATTTCTTCCATCACAGCAGCCTTTACCTATTGACTGATGTTGGCACCTTTTTTGAAAATCAATTGACCAGGTGTCTGAGGGTTATTCCCAGGAGGATCTCCTTTTTTTTCCACCAGTCTGTTCTTATGCCACACTGTTCATATAAGTATAGCTTGGTGGTAACTTCTGAAATCAAGGAATTTGAGTCCTTCAACTGTGTTCTCTTTCAATATTGTTTTGGCTATGTAGGGACCCTTGAAATTTCACATTAACTATAGGCAGATTTTCTATTTCTACAAAAAAGTGCCTCAGAAAAAAAATTTTTTTCTTTTTATTAAATCATACCTGTGTACATTAATGTGATCATGGGGCATCATACACTAGATTCATAGACTATTTGACAAGGTTAACATAGCCTTCCTGACTTTTTCTTAGTTATTGTGCTAAGACATTTACATTCCACATTTACTAAGTTTCACATATACCCTTATAAGATGCACTGCAGGTGTAATTCTATCAATCCCACTCCGTCTGCCGACCTCCTCCCTCCCTCCCCTCCCTCTCCCCCTTCCCCCTATTCTTAGGTTGTAACTGGGTTATAGCTTTCATGTGAAAGCCATAAATCAGTTTCATATATGGCTAAGTACTAGGAATTTCACAGAATGTGGAGATTGCTTGGGTAGTGTTGACACTTAAACAAATTTGTCTTCAGGGTGGTTCCTGTGGCTCAAAGGAGTAGGGCACTGGCCCCATAATCTGGAGGTGGCTGGTTCAAACCTGGCCCCAGCCAAAAACTGCAAATATATATACATATATATACATATATACATACATATACATAAATATATATATATATATACATATATACATACATATACATACATATATATATATATACATATATACATACATATACATACATACATACATACATATATATATATATATATATATATAGTCTCCAAACCCACAAACAACAGATATCTTTTTATTTTCTTGGGTTTTTCTCAGAACATTTTGGGTCTTCACTGGGAAGCAATGACTGATCTGGGTGGGTTAATATCTCCTGTATTTGTTACAGTTTTCTATTTGTTGCTCTTATTTTTGTTTGTAAGTTTTCTTTGCCTTCCACAATTATGTCTGTCTTCTTAGGTTTAATTAAGCATTTTATATAATTCCATTTTCTTCTTTCTTTGCTTAACAATTTTACTTCCATGTTTGGCTTTTTATTATTTCAAAATACATACAGAAGCTTTTGTTTCATAAACGTGCTCTACAGTGTTGAAGTCAGGGCTTTCAGTGTGCCTGTCAACAGAAAAGAGTTCATATTACCCAGGAGGTGAGTTTCTGTTCCTCACCCCTCTCTCTCACTCCTTCCTTCTTAGTTTCCCATGTCCTTTATGTCCTTTTGTGCCCATGCACCTCACTGTTTAGTCCCAAATTATCAGTGAGAATGCGTAGTGTTTGTCTCCCCACTCCTGAGATACTTCATTTAGGATACTGGTCTCCAGTTCCATCCAACTCATGAATGATAGTGTTTCTTTCCTTTTTTAATTTTATTTTTTAATTCATTTATTTTTATTGTTAAATCATCGCTGTGTACATTAGTGCAATCAAGGGATACAATGTGCGGGTTTCATATACATTCTGAAATATTCTCATCAAACTGTTCAACATAGCCTTCATGGCATTTTCTTAGTTACTGTGTGTAGGCATTTGTTTTCTGCATTTAGTAAGTTTCACCTGTACCCATTCTAAGATGCACCGTAGATGTGGCCCCACCCATTACCCATATTTTCTTTATTTGCTCATGTGTTGATAGGCACTTAGGTTGATTCCATATTTCTACAATTGTGAATTGTGCTTCAATAAACATTTGAGTGCACATGTTTTTTGATAAAGTTATTTCTTTTCCTTTGGCCAAATAGTGAACAGTTCATGTGTGGGGCCATGGGGCTCACTGCTTTGCCTCTTCCCCATGTATAACATCTCCAAGTACCTTCCACTCTTGGTGATTGGATTTCCCTCTCCCTGTCTCCTTCGCTCTGAGTATCTGTGGTCATTTTTTTGATGACCTCCCATGCTTTCTCCAGGAGGGTCCATCCCTTGTGGACAGCAGTGTATGCAGGCTGCTTCTAGTCCACTATTTCAGCCTAACCTCTTATTAGGCCTTTGCTTCGATTAGTGCAGGGGTGGCAAACACGCGGCTCTTGAGCTGCATGTGGCTCCCGGCCAAAATGAATGCGGCTCTTTGCCTCTTATCATTATTTTGTATACTGTGGCTCTATGCCAAGTTTGGATTTGTTATGCTGCTTCTGAGGAGGGACCTCTGAGGAGAGATCTCTGAGCGCGTGGTCCTGCCCCCAGGGGGGAAACACGTGAAATCAAAGCACCGGTCCATTCTGACTGACACTCATGTAAAGGAACTGCTCCGAGTGGCTACAACTGAATACAAACCTGATTTGCAGAAGATTACTGAGAACAAAAGATGCCAGAAATCCCACTGAGATTATCATCCCATGACTCCAACAAGGTAACAAAAAACACCTGACTGAGCATGTTATATTATGTGTTTAATATATTATTGTTAAAATTATATGCTTTTGTGTGAGTGTTTGTTTGTTTTGGCAGGTCACTGCGTGGTGTGGCTCTCTGACTCTCACAGTTTAAAATTTTGGCTCTTTGTGTCGAACTTGTTCGCCACCCCTGGATTACCGTATTCTTTGACGGTATCTTTATTTTGGATATCCTCAAAACACTTACAATGTGAATCCACTTTTTAGACGTTTCTAAGATCTGAT
>CAUYPK010025314.1:0-16233 GCA_963574355.1 Loris lydekkerianus
AACTTAGTAAATGTGGAATGCAAATGTCTTAACACAATAACTGTGAAATTGCCAGGAAGGCTATGTTAACCAGTGTGATATAAACGTGTCAACCAGTCTGTGAAACTAGTGTATGATGCCCCATGATCATATCAATGTACACAGTTATGATTTAATTTTAAAAAATGGGAAAATGAACAACCCCATTAAAAGTGAGCAAAAGAGCTTTTGCACAGCTCATAGTACCACAAGCAGAGCCAACAGATAGCCCTCTGAATGGGAGAAGATATTTGCATGTTATGAATCTGACAAAGGCCTGATAACTGTAATCTACAGAGAACTTCAATTAAATGATAAGAAAAGTGCAAACAACCCTCTCTATGAGTGGGCAAGAGTTTTCAACAAAAAATTCTCTGACCATGACAGATGAATGGCCAACAGACACATGAAAGAATGCTCATCAACTTCAATCATCAGAGAAATGCAAATCAAAACCACTCTAAGATATCTAAAACCCAAGAAAGATTAGCCCACATCACAAAGTCCCAAAACACCAGATGCTGGCATGGATGTGGAGAGAAGAGAACACTTCTACACTGCTGATGTGATTGCTAATTAATACAGTCCTTTTGGAGAGAAGTATGGAGAATCCTCAAAGATCTAAAATTAGACCTTCCATTTGACCCTGCAATCCCATTGCTAAGTATCTACCCAGAAGAACAAAAATCATATTACCACTAAGACATTTGCACTAGAATGTTTATTTTGGCTCGATTCATAATTGCCAAGGCATGGAATGAAGGGACCAACAAACTGTGCTATATGTATATCATGGAATATTATTCATCCATTAAAAAGATGGAGACTTTACGTCTTTTGCATTTACCTGAATGGAGTTGAAATACATTCTTCTTAGTAAAGTATTGCAAGAATGGAAAAATAAATATCCAATGTACTCCATACTAATATGAAATCAATATATGAATAATTACATGTTTCTAAGAACAATAAAACACTATTATAGTCCAGTTTGGGGGTAGAAGGGAGTGGGGGGAGGGTGTATGGCAGAAGGAGGGAGGGCGTTTGGTGGGATCTCACCTAATGTGCACACTGTGAATGTGTATAACATGGCTTTTGGGTGAGGGGCTTCTCTTCAAATGGAACTTTACCCTGGAAGTGAGAACAATGCAACCTAAATATTGTACCCTTATATTAATTTGAATAAAGTTTAAAAAATAAAAATAAAAAACAAAAAATGAGCAAAAGATATGAACACAAGCTTTTGAAAAGAAGATAAATAACCAGCAAACATTTAAAAAAAAAAAAGTGCTCAGCATCAGTAATCATTGGAGAAATTCAAAGTAAAACCACAAGGAGATACCACCTTATCCCTATCAGAATGGTCATTATTAAAATTTTTGGAGAAATTTTAATCATTGGACAAATTCAAAGTAAAAACACAAGGAGATACCAGCTTATCCCTATCAGAATGGTCATTATAAAAATTTTTGATAAAAAGTCAAAAAACAACAGATGCTGGCATGGATACTAAGGGACAGAAACACTTATATACTGCCAGTAGGACTTCAGGCTAGTACAGCCTCTATACAAAACAGTACCAAGTTTCCTCAAAGAAATAAATGTATACTTACCATTTAATTCATTAATCCCACTGCTGGGTATCTACCCAAATGAAAAGAATTTATTTCATCAAAAAGACACCTGCATTTGAATGTTTATTGAGTGTTTATTCACAATTGCAAAGATGTGAAATCAACTTAAGTGTTCATAAATTCATGAGTGGATTAAGAAAATGTGATATATATGTATACACACACACACATCTCCATGGCCTACTACTCAGCTATAGAAAGGGATAAAATAATGTCTTTTACTTGGATGAAACTTGGAGTGCATTATTCTATGTGAAGTATCACAGAAATGGAAAAACAAATACCACATGTACTCTTCAATAATTGAAAGCTAAGAAATGAGCACACCCAGGCACCAAGAAATGTAAAGTATAGTGGAAACCAAGAAGAAGGGAATGTGGAGGGTAAGGAATAAAAACTTACCTATCAGGTGCAATGATCACTATTCTGATGAAGGGCACACTAATAGCACCATCTTAAAACTTATACAAGGTATCCATGTAACAAAAACATTTGTGCCTCCTTAATGTTTTCAAATAAAAAAATAATAAAAATTATAATGTAAAATAGGAAAAATACTTTAATAAGAACCTTTATACCCATATGCAAGCATCACTAATTATCAACTCATGGCCAAATTTATTTTGTTTGTATCCTCACCCACTTCTTTCATGATTGACTATTTTGACATAAATCCCAGACATTATACACCTCCTGAAGACAAATAATCTAAAGATATCCTATTAATACCCTTCTATCTCTTTTTATTTCTCTTGCATTATCTGCTGAAGAAATAAGATAGATGTCCTGTAAAGTGCCACACAGTCTGGATTTGGTTGATTATAACCTATGGCATCATTTAATCTGATTAAGTTCTTTCACACAAGACTCATGGTGAAGGGTTGGAAAACAATATTTCAGGCAAATGGAAATCAGAAGAAAGGAAGGATTTGAATCATATTTGCAGATACAAGTGGATTTAAAGAAAAAAATAAAGACAAAGATGATAGACTCTATATACTGGTCAAGAGAACAATATAAAAAGAAGACATACCAATTATAAATATATATGCACCAAACTGAAATTCTCCAAGATTTGTAAAATGAACCATAACCATTCTGAACAATATGATACCCTACAGCATCTTAATACCTAGAGATTTCAAAACACCACTGAGAGAACAGGACAAATCCTCTAAAAAGAAGCTAAGTAACAAGGGACTTAAAAGCAACCTATTAGGTTTTATAGACATATACAGAACATACCAACAAAAAACTGTTGAAATCCTCTCCAGATCAAGGATCACATTCAAGAAATTGACCATATCCTTGGACACAAATCAAAACTCAACAAAATTAAAAGAATAAAAACAATACCTGTTATCTTCTCAGACCATAAGGGAATAAAGGTGAAACGTAGATCCAACCAAAACTTTCATTCCTGTGCAAATGCATTGAAACTAAACAACCTTATGCTGAGTGACAGCTGGGTCAAAAGCAGTCCTAAGAGGGAAATTTATTGCATTAGATGCCTACATCGAAAAACAGAAAAAACTCACATACAACCTAATGAATCACATCAAAGAACTGGAAAAGGAAGAGCAATCCAATCCTAAACCAAGCAGAGGAAAACTAATAAAAATTCAATCAGAAATAAATGAAATTGAAAACAAAAGAACCATTCAGAAAATTAATGCAACAAAACATTGATTCTTCGAAAAAAAAAAAAAAACAAAAACCTTTGGCCAGACTAACTATAAACACAAAAGTAAGACCTCTAATAGCATCAATCATAAACCAAATGGGGTAAACAAAAATATTTTAACTTTGTATGTAATCTAAAATGGATGATAAAATTATCAGGTGAGTTTATATTGATGTTTTCTTTCTTTGAAAATTGTATGAAAATTATAAGTAATATGCCAACCTCTTTCCCGCCCAAAATAAATAAGAGCTGGTGAGTATGTGGGTGGCAGAAAATTTGAATTGGAAAGCTAAGGTTTTGGACTTGCTTAGGACCTGTCACTACTTTTTTCTTTCCTGTGACTATTCTGTGCCTGTCCCATCACTGTATTTTGGAAGTGCTTAATACATCTGATTTCACAAACTTTCACCCATGTCTGATTTAAATAATATTTATAAAAGACTTTTAAAACTTTTGACTTTTGAGTTATTACCAGGAAGAGTTAAGACTTCGTGTGCTATTATGATGAAATAAGTATATCTCACATGTGAGAAAGATATGAATTTGGGAGTTCTAGGGGGAAAATACTATGGTGTGTGAACATTTGTGTCCCCTGCCTCCTACTCCAAAATTCATGCATTAAAATCCTAATTCCCAAGGGGATGGCATTAGGAGATGTGGCCTATGGGAAGTAATTAGTCAGTAAGGGCAGAACCTTCATGATTGGGATTAGTTCTTATAAAAGAGGCCCAAGAGAAATTCCATTTACCCCTTCTAACATGTAAGGATACAACGAGAAGGCTCTATGAGACAGAAATCAGGTCTTTGTCAGGTATTGAATCTGCTGATGACTTGATATTATACTTCCTAGCCTCCAGTACTCAGAATAAATTTCTGTTGTTTGTAAGCTACCTACCTATGGTATTTTGTTGTAGCAGCTTGGACTAAAATACGTTCCTTCTTAACTTCAACATAGAATGAAATTTTAATTGTTTATTTAATATGTAAACACATTTTACATCAGATAATGAAAATGTACTTTGAATGAATGAGATAGTATTACATACAATTAAAGGCTTATCATTACCAATTTAGCTACAATTTTACCATAACCAGTGTTTTAAGGGACCACACAATTTTGCCAAATGTTGGCATTGATGGTCAAACAGGAAACTTAGCAGTTACCTCTTTAAATACTTCTTGGTAAAGTAAGTATGGTTGTACATCCAAATCTTTGTAATATACCATCTTCAACCCCCACTGCAGTGGAAAATCTCAGTGAATTTCAAAAATGGGCAAAGTGGAGTACTGCCTCCGCAAATGTTAATGTTTGATTATCAAACTCCCACTAGACTAAAGAAGCTGCTCTGGGAAGATGCTATGCAGTTGCACTATTAGGGACTTTAGTGACAATTGAGTACTACTAAATTGGAACTCAAATGGGATGTTTAGTACAAAAGTCACCTTTGTTAAGTCACAGTCCAGCTGGCGAAGGTTTACCCTTAAAGACTTACTTAGAATTTTATTTTTCCAATGCATGTAGTGTACTCAACTCATGAGTACCCTTGATAACGTGAAACTTACTGAGTTTAGGTACATAAAATTAATTATTTCTTTGTATTTAAGCATTGTTTCCAAACAATTCTCCCTAAAGTGATATCATAAAGCTAATTGGACTTAGACCAAATACTGAAAACCAGTATTAGTATGTTTCTGTGGAATTGCTAGAAGTAGGGAACGTCAATTCAGAAATTTCTTGCCATCTTTAATATGGAGGCTTATCTACAGACATTTGAAAGTCAAACCTGGGAACTATAAATTAGCATAACTTAATTTATCAAACCAAATACAGTGGTGTTTAAGGTAAAGGTTGTATCTCTCAAGTAAGCAGGATTCAAAATGAGAAAAATACATTTAGCAAAGTTCTTGGTTTGGCTTTCCCCAGGAGTATATGCTGTGATAAAATTCAAGCAGAATAAGTTTTTTGGACACTTACCCCAGGGAACACCCATAGAATAGTGGAAAGGTGAGGCAAGGAAGGGAAAGAAGCCAGTACAAGAAGGCAACAAAGGTTCTATCTTGGTGTGGGCTTTGTATAAATTTATCTAAACTGTGAAGAAATGAAGCTGAAATATTTATCCCCAAAATTCCCTTAAGGTATTTATTAAAAGATGCTTCCATGGCCATTAATTCTTTGGCACTTCAGGCTTGTTTTGCATGTAAGATAAATTCTTCTACAGGAAAAATACCTCAGGCAGATAGTCAAATGTTTTAGCAGTAAGTTATCTCCACTGTGATGAGGTGAGTGCCACTAAATATGAATAGAGAACTATCATCATATGTTACACCCTTACTACCAGGGTGTGGCTCATCAAACAGCAACATCAGAATAACCTAGGATCTTGTTAGAAATGCAAAATCTCAGGCCCCACCACATTAAAATTTAAAGAAGCACTATGTTACAGTATGATAGATAGTTGGATAAATAGATGATAGATAAATAAATAAATAAATAAATAGATAGACAGAATCCTATTCAAATAGAACCAGGACATCTAGGTGCTATATTGATCCAAAAGAAACAAAACATTCATCTGGAATTGTTTTATTATTCTTGGGGATTCACTGAGGGTCCAAAGAACTAGGTTATACTGCATTTGTCAGGTAAAGTCCTTCTTATAATTGTGTACCATCCCCAAGAGGCATGTCACAACCCATGACACCCCACCTCCCTCCTTCCCTCTCCCTGCACCCGGTAAAGGATCATCAACTGTCTTCATGTCAGAATTGAGTACATAGGATTCTTGCTACTCCATTCTTGTGATGCTTTACTAAGAATAATGTGTTCCACTTCCATCCAGGTTAATACAAATGATGTAAAGTCTCCATATTTTTTAGTGACTGTAATAGTATTCTATGGTATACATATTCCACAGCTTATTAATCCATTTCTGGGTTGGTAGGCATTTAGGCTGTTCCACATTTTGGCAATTGTAAATTGAGCTGTGATAAACAGTCTAGTGCAAATGTACTTATGATAAAAGGATTTTTTCTCTCTTCAGGGTAGATGCCCAGTAATGGGATTGCAGGATCAAATGGGTGGTCTAGTTTGAGTTCTTTGAGGATTCTCCATACTTCCTTCCAAAAAGGTTGTAATAGTTTGCAGTCCCACCAACAATGTAGAAGTGTTCCCTTCTCTCCACATCTATGCCAGCATCTGCAGTTTTGAGATTTTGTGATGTAGGGCATTCTCACTAGGGTTAGGTGATATCTCAGGGTGGTTTTGATATGCATTTCTCTGATAACTAGAGACAATGAGCATTTTTTCATATGCTTGTTAACCATTCATCTATTTTCTTCAGAGGTTCTATTCATTTCTCCTGCACAGTGATATAAGGGATTATTGGCTCTTTTTATGTTGATTAATTTGAATTCTCTGTAGATCCTAGTTATCAAGCTTTTGTCCAATTCTTAGTATGTAAATATCCTTTGTAATTGTGTAGGTTGTCTATTTGCTTTTGTTGTTGTCTCCTTAGCTGTATAGAAGCTTTCCAGTTTCGTTAAGACACATTTGTTTATTTTTGTTGCTGTAATTGTCATGAAAGTCTTTATAAAGTCTTTCCCCAGACTGATATCTTCAAGTGTTTTCCCCACACTTTCTTTGAGGATTTTTATTGTTTCACGCCTTATATTTAGATCTTTTCATCCATCTTGAATAAATTTTTATGAATGGAGAAAGGTGCAGGTCCAGTTTCAGTCTTTTACATGTGGATATCCAGTTCTTAGAAGAACTTCTTTCCTGCACTGTTACTGCAGGAAAGAATCATCTAGAATTTTAACCAAATAATTCCTTTTTGGTGTCTACAAACATGCTCTATGAGATCCAATTAACCTAAAATTCTATAGATTAGTGCCAAAAGGACAAGTGAGTAAACCTGCAGATGCACAAACTTTTATGGTTCCAACACATGAAGAATGTAAGTCCATTGCCTAGAGGCCATCTAGAGCCTTAGTAACTTACCTCCAAGGAGAAAACCAGTAAGGACCCTCACAATAGGTATTTCCTAATAAACTACTGTTTCCATACTCATGGTTATTCTGATTCAAATCTGTTCCAATCTCATTGAGGATATTAGAAAAGGCATCATAATAAGAAAATGTTGACTGGACTAGAAAAACAGAGGCAGCAATTGACATTGTTAGCCTCTTTAGGCTCCCTCAAAACACCATGCTGCAGACCATCAAGAAATAATTGTCAATGCTAGATCTTCCATATACATACAAGGAGAGTGACAGGGAAAAGAAGGCCCCACCCACTCATAGAATATGAATAAAATCTAAGAGAGATTACAGGCTGGGAATTAGCATCTGGGAAGCATACTTGGTTAACAAGGCCAAGATTACAAGGTAAGAAGTTTCGAATGGAAGAAATATGTTACAAAGGCAACCAGCCACCCATCTGAGAATTTCTATCACTAGGTTCCCAAGGAGAAAATACACTCTTGAATCTGAATTGTAACCTCAATTGCAAATTTCACCATATTTTTTCAGTACATTTTGATTATATTTTAATGCACTGTTACCTCTATGAGGAATCATAAAATTATCATAAACACAAAATTTGAAATGTACGGAGTATTTGTGTTCCATATACAGCATTTACATGTGTTTACCCATATAATTCTCAATATGGTAAGGTTAGGTATTATATTTATTATAATTCATACGTTACAGATGAGCAAACAGACTAAGAGAAGATAGGTAATTCATTTGCCCAAGGTTGTATAACGAGCAAGTTGCAGAGTTAGAATTTGAACAAATACATACAGTGACTCTAGAACCCACACTCTTGTGCCCAGATGCTTCTATCTCATTATAAGATACTCTATCTTATAATATCTTACATATTTAAGAAACCAGCACATCAGAAATCAAAATAGGTTTAAAAATCCTGGCACCATTTATTGAATAGGGATTCTTTCCCCCAGTGTTATGTTCTTGTTTGGTTCATCAAACATTAGGCAGCTATAAGATGTTAGTTTCATCTCATAGTTTTCTATTCAGGTCCAGATGTCTATGTCTCTATTTTTGTGCCAGTATCATGCTGTTTTGACCACTATGGCCTTGTAGTACAGCCTAAAGTCTGGTAGGGTAATGCCCCTGGCTTTGTTTTTATTGCTAAGAATTGCCTTAGTTATACAGGGTTTTTTATGGTTTCATACAAAAGGAAGAATTATTTTTTCCAAGTCTTGAAAGTCTGATGTTGGTATTTTAATGGGGATGGCACTGAATCTGTAGATTGCTTTGGGAAGTATACACATTTTAACAATGTTGATTCTTCCCAGATATGAGCATGATATGTTCTTCCATTTGTTAATATCCTCTGCTATGTCTTTTCTTAGGGTTTCATAAGTTTCTTTATAGAGGTCCTTCACCTCTTTTTTTAGGTATATTCCTAGGTATTTCATTTTCATTGAAGCTACTGTGAAGGGAATTGTGTCCTTAATTACCTTCTCATCTTGACTGTTATTGGCATATACAAAGGCTACTGATTTGTGGACATTGATTTTATACCCTAAAACATTACTGTTTTTTGGTCGCTTCCAGGAGACTTGTGGGTGGGTCTTTGGGGTTCTCTAAGTATAAGATCATATCATCAGCAAAGAGGGAGAGTTTGAAGTACTCTGCTCCCATTTGGATGCCCTGTAGTTCTTTCTCTTGACTGATTGTATTCGCTAGAAGTTCCAGCACTACATTGAATAGTAGTGGTAATAGAGGATAACCTTGTCTGATTCTAGTTCTTAGTGGAAGAGCTTTCAGTTTTGCTCCATTCAGTAAAATATTAGCTGTGGATTTTTCATAGATGGTTTCAATCAGTTTAAGAAATGTGGGTGGAGGGAGGGTGATGGGTTGGGCCACATCTATGGTGCATCTTTTTATCTATAATAAAAAAAAAAAAACACCCCCCCCAAAAAAAAAAAAAAAAAAGAAAGAAATGTGCCACCTGTACGTGTTTTCTTCAGGGTTTTAATTTTTAAAAGGATGTTTAATTTTTTCAAATTATTTTTGTGCATCTACTGAGAGGATCATATGGTCTTTATTTTTGCTACTATCAAATAGATTAGAACTGGAGGATTTTCTTTTCTGCTCAGTTGATTTTTTAATATTGAAAGCAGATTATTTCTCTTTAGTGCACCCACACTTTTGAATACACAAAACCTTATATGTAGCAAAGCTACTCTTACAATACGTAGGAGATTGGTCAGTGCTACACTTTAGGGACTGTTCATTCCCTATATAGTCTTTAACAAGTCATTTTAAATCTGCCCCTGCATTTAGTTGAAAATGGCCTAGATTTTCTTAGTAATCCAAGGGAAAAGATTGAAGGCATAAAGAGGGCACAAAGCTCTCTGAGTTCTTAGGTTTGGTGCCTTTTTCAGGTTTCCTGTTATACTGCAGGAAAAACAAAGAAATTCAGAGAGGCAACATAAGGGCTCTGAAGAGAGAGCAATGGTGCAATCAATATCTCATCATGGAAAAGGTGTCAAAAAATGATGATATCCCCCAAATCCCAATGCAAAATAGACATTTAGAAAGAGTTACTAAAACTTCTAGATAAAGGAAAATTAGCAAAAAATAATTCAGGTAAAAAAGATGCATTTATCTTTTGTTTTACAACTTTGCTGACTCAGAACTTGGTCAAGCATGTTTAATCTTTTCATAACAAAGAGAACCAGAAAAAAAGCATGGGAAAGAGCCAGGTGAAGACTATAAGAAATGGAAGGGAGCAGAGGACCAGGTGGAGAAAGAAAATAAAAGGGAAAAAAGAATCAAAACCCTGAAAAAGTGAAGGAAAAAAAAAACATATTCAATTTAGTAGCTTTTAATAATGTTGTCTAACATACAAAATCTACCAATGTGTGATGAAGCAAAACAGCAATTTATCAAAGTAAATACTTTCTTCAGAATAATCACTATATTTAAAGTATTATGTATGCTTTTTTTAATCAAGAAGAATAAATTAAGGAGAAAAGTGTGTGAAAGTGTTGCAGGAAAAATGTGAACCTCCCTGGAAACCTAATGAATGGGGTGATTTGTGGGGATGGGGACAGAGCTTTTATTAGAACAGAGTCAAGACAAAGAAAATAAAACAGAAACTGTCTAAAAGGCACAGAGAGCAATACTATAGAAACCTGACATAGAGCTGCAAATTGATTCAAACTGATATTTAATGGCCAAATTCACATTCTGCACATGATGTTGCCTACACTTATTTTTGATGCTGGTCAAAGGTCTGAGTTATAAATCTAAAAGTATCATTATCCATTAATCCTCATGATCACTACAGGACTGAATGCAAGGAGCATACACTCGACACAGTCCACAAGCTACCCCACCACACCTAAATATCCCAGGATGCTTCAACCCCACCCTGAAAGGAACTTAGTAAGAATAGCACAGGCCCATCAAATATTCCCCCCATGGTAACCAAGCAGGCACCTCTGTATACAAAGAACAGAAGAAGATCCTCTGGTGATATTCTCCATCCAGCACATTTATTATCCTTTTGGAAAACTAGTATAATAGAGAGTGTATTACTTACTATATCTGCATATATCTCTGGGATTGAATTCCAGAGAAAACAACATCTGAATTATTCCCTCTAATACTCACCCAATATACCTGAGAAAAAGAAGTTAGCAACTTTTGTAAGTATCTATCCAATAAAGAAAATTCAGAAAAAACCTGCTATTAATAATGATGTCTAATTTGGGGGGGCAATGTAAGAACATATGGGGAACGGGTGTTCAAGGAAGCATCCATGTGTAAGTGCGAAACTGTAGAGAAGTGTGAAGAGGCCCCTCATATTCCCCCTATCTGAGGGTTTCTGTGGGCATCAGTTACAGTAACATTTGAGAATTCACTGAGGAAACTGGGGAATAGAACCTTAAGAGGGCATCTGAGGGAGACTTGCTGCTTACTTGGAAATAAAATACAGAATCAAATCAGAACAATCCAACAAACCCCCAGGACATTGATTGAGAGAAAAAAGAAAGAGAAACCAATTACAAAGTGATTCAATTAGAATTTACTGTTCCCCTTCAATTCCAAAGTTCTCCAAAATGTTGAAGACTTCTGATGCATCTGCCAATTATAACTACATAGTGCCTGAGTACAAGCCAAACTGAACACTAAGTAATTTATATCAAGAGACAACACTACAGTTAGGAGCAGCTATGTTCTCATTTGGCCAGGTACCATAAGGATCACCAATGCAAACCAGCCCTTGCTCTATGGAGAATACCAAAGGTAAAATTCTCCCATCTCAGAACAAGCTTAAAAATACATATTTGCTCACTACAGCTTTGAGTTAGAATCATTTGTCCACAAATGGTCAAATGTTTTTGATAATTTACTTTTCTGATCTAAATGACAATAGGAAAGAAAGAGGAGAGAAAGAAGATCTGGGAAACAGACCAAAACAATGCCCCTTCTTAGGGAAGATATTTAAAAAACACCTTTAGCTATACCTGGCTTCAAAGAAACCTCTAGAGTAGATGCTGCATCCCAGCACTCTCTACCCTCATCTCACTATCACAACTACACTACTACACTACTCTTGTTAACAGTCAAGGGAACTACTGTCTCGAAATAGTTTGATTCTACCAGTGTCCAAATCTATGATTGGCTTTAAAATCTATACTGAACTCTGGAAATAAAAAAATTACCTTTACAAGCTAAGTCAATGTTGGCAAATTCAACAAACCATTGAACATGACATTTTTGAAGGTTATAAAATACGGGAAGGATAACACTATTTTATACAGACCTACATATAAATTACCATCTTCCATATACCTAAATTCATAGTATTTTTGACTATAAATTAGTAAAAAAATGAAATATTATGCCAATTATCTTCTAATGAGTAAAATCACTGATGGTGAAAATATCTAAAAGTCCTTGAATGGAATGAATGGGAAAAGGCCCACTTATCAGTCCTATATAGCTGACCGGTGGTTGCTCTTGGCAAAGAAACAAGGCTACTGAAGGTATCGTTTATCACTACTGTGCAGCCTGAATTCTGAGGAATGCTCTTGGGAGTTTCAAAGGCCCTGTATATCATCAACCAATTAGAAAGTGATAGCCAATTAACAGGAGTTCAGTCAATAACTTTGCTTTAAATCTGACCACAGAGTCATTGTCTGTTCTCTCCTTTGCAAATGGGAATGATTGAATTCCCTTATCCCACAGGACCAGCCTGAGAAACCATTGCAAATCACTCTACTATTACATTCTATATTAATAGTTGCAATGATAATGATTGCATTGGTTTATGGCACAAACATTGAACCTAGTATTATTCCAACGAGGTTCTCATGAACCATCAAATAATTTCCCTATCTCACACTCACTTAATTTAAAAGTTTCTGTTATAAGCATTCAAATGGCTAGAATATTTTAACAATTAATTACCCTAACCTCACAGTCCTGCCTCCCACTCTCTTATAAAAGAACCTTCTCTCTGAGGAATCAAGATATATGTTTTTATCTTTCTTTATGACTATCTTCTCTTGACCCCTATACTACTCATTTACATTCTCCATAGTCTTTTGATACTACACTCTATCATTCTTTCTACTGCAAGTCTTAGCCATCCTGCAGGCCCAACCCTATAACCCATGATTCTTTGAGCTCTTTTACTCTAAGGACTTTCTCTTCTGTTTCATTTTAGAACCTACACCTAGGGGCAAATGCTGGATTTCATTTACCACCATCACTACTGTCATTCAGAAATCTTAAATGCCAGTTGTTGGGGGTTTTTTTGTTTTTTGTTTTGTTTTGTTTTTTGCAGACTACTGCTTGTTAAATTCACTCCATTAGTCCTACTTCACCTGTTCTTCATCTTCATTAAATTCTACAGTCCTATGATCTTTCTGTTCTGGTCAGCCTATGGTTCCATTTCTGGCTTCACTTTCTTCCTTCCCCATCCTGGTATATGATCCAATCTGTACACATTCTTTTTCTAATACCCTCAAATCCAGTGCCTTCGTAGGAAACTCTACAAAAATCCACTGCCTTCGTAGGTAACTCTACAAAAATTGTCTTGTAAATCTTCAACCTTTACTTAATCCAGCCACCTGTGTTTTCTAGTCTTACATTGTCACCAATGGCCATGATTGGATTGAAAAATCATGCAAATGTGTTTGGTGCTCTAAAAAACTGTGCTCTACAAACTAACTCAGGCTCTAGTGGATTCCTTCATAAGTACCCAATAATTCTTCTAAATGTCTTTGATTCACAGTTCTATGTATTTAAAAAAAGGAGACAATGGTTATTGTTTCTGCTTTTTCACCTCCAATTTCATTCTTCAACCTGCCATAATCTGACTTCTGCCCCCATAAACAGCTATTGCCTATTTCCCTTATCATACTTGAAGGTAAAAACCAAGGTTTCTTTGTACCTCAGGATATAAAATAATATCAATGTGCATCACTGGCAATTTGCTGAGTAGAGACAAAGAGAAGAGAATTGACTTTACCAGAGTGTCTAAGTATTCCATGAATTGTACCATACATGTCAAGAATTGACAACAGATTGATGTCAATATGGTAAAGTAAGGAGAATAAAATATCCAAAGGGGTCTTACGCTTCTTAGTTTATGTTACCAACACCTAATGAAAGTGAGTTGGAGCCATACTAACAGAATGCAAGGATAGCATGAGTACTAACCCCTAACGAGTAAATGTGAGTCTTACCAACTTAGAAATCAGTTTTGTGTTACTTATTCATGATACCATGATCCAAATAAACTACTTCACCTCCAAGCTTCCCTCGATCCTTTTATTACCATAAAATTATACCATTCATTATCCTATTCCATCCATTCATTGACAAATAATAATAGATAAGTATCCCGGAATAGCTTACATAAAGGTCTACTTGCTTTCTACCTCACCAGCTTAGAATATCCTGAAATTATAGCAGCATCCCATGCAAAAATGATACTAACTCCCATAATCACAGAATCATGCTGGGAATTAGGTGGCATAAGTGTCCTCTCTGAATCTATGTCAACTCAGCTCTTTAATGCATCGCAGTTGTACAGGAAGGCGTATTCTCTGCAGAGCCAGCTAAGAACTTTCCCCTTTTGTTTGTGGGGGAATTCTTCATTTAGTATGTCATTGTTTTTGCTCAGCACACCATCAATTTAAGAGTCAACAGGCACAGCTACACTTTCTATAGGTAGGGTAAATTAAGTTCATTTATAAGCCCTTGACTCAATGAATTCCAGAGTCATTTAGCTCAAGAATCTGTGTAATTATGATACATTAAGACAATTCTCAACTGAACACTGGGGTTCTGTACAAAGTGAAAGTAGGTGTAGCTGCTCATGTGAGACTTGAAGGACTAGACTGAGACTGAGTGAAAGCACTTCTCTAAAACTCTGAGTCATTCAAAGTTGGGAGAGTTTCAAAGGAAGCTCAGAAGGTGAAAGGCAAAAAAAAAAAAAAAAAAAAAAAAACAGAGTTAATTATGAGGGCTGTTACTTTGGGTAGGCAGAAACCCCAGTTAGACAGACTCCCAGACATAAATCACCAGCGCTTACCAGCTACATAGGCGAACTGGCAGGCTTTACAAAAGACATGGTTGGCTTCCCAAGTCACACCACTCCAAACTCAGGAATGGAGGAAAATGATGAGGTACAGTAGCAGCTGAGATAGCCAAAATGCTAAAGCAATGGCTCCCAGGAGACTCAGCTATGCAGAGCAGGAAGCAAGCAGCAGTAAAATCATTTTCCAGGGTTTGTGCTTCACAATGTAATGGACTTATAATTGTACATATTTTTATAAATTTTCAATTAAGTCATTGGATTCTTTTACTCCTGATTTGGCACTTCAAGTGCTAGCTATTCCTCTGGAAATTCCTCTGCCCTGTGACTGTCTGTAGGGGCCAAAACCAGAGGAGCCACTTGAAGGCAGATAGGACCTGCTGTAAACTCAGGTTTAGGATTCCGGGCACACCCCTTTAGGAGATTACTTCAGATTCATTTACAGCTTTCCTCAGACATATTCCTCTTGGGAAGGTGAGGGCTGCCTCCTGCCCTGAGAGCCTATGCTGTGACTCCTAAAGGACAGCTCCTTTCAGGAGGCCTGTATTTCCTTTTTTTAATAATTTTTATTAAATCATAGCTGTGTACATTGATATGATCATGGGGCATCATACACTAGCTTCATAAACCGTTTGACACATTTTCATCACACTGGTTGACATTGCCTTCCTGGCATTTTTTTAGTTATTGTGCTAAGACATTTACATTCTACATTTACCAAGTTTCACATATATCCTTGTAAGATGCACCACAGGTGTGATCCCATCTGTCCTCCTCCCTCTACCCACCACCCCCCTCCCTCCCCTCCCTTTCCCCCTTCTCCCTATTCTTAGGTTGTAACTGGGTTATAGCTTTCATGTGAAAGCTCTAAATTAGTTTCATAGTAGGGGTGAGTACATTGGGTACTTTTTCTTCCATTCTTGAGATACTTTACTAAGAAGAATATTTTCCAGCTCCATCCATGTAAACATAAAAGAGGTAAAGTCTCCGTCTTTCTTTAAGGCTGCATAATATTCCATGGTGTACACAGACCACAATTTATTAATCCATTCATGGACTGATGGGCACTTGGGCTTTTTCCATGACTTAGCAATTATGAATAGGGCTGCAATAAACATTCTGGTACAGATATCTTTGTTATGATGTGATTTTTGGTCTTCTGAGTATATGCCCAGTAGAGGAATTACAGGATTGAATGGCAGATCTATTTTTAGATCTCTAAGTGTTCTCCATATATCTTTCCAAAATGAATGTAATAATTTGCATTCCCACCAGCAGTGCAAAAGTGTTCCCTTTTCTCCACA
>CAUYPK010025316.1:0-31115 GCA_963574355.1 Loris lydekkerianus
GTTGCTATGAGCTGTGACGTCAGGGCACTCTACCCAAGGCAACAGCCCAAGGCTCCAGTGTTCCAAAACTGTCTCACTCTGCCCCTTAGGATTAGGGCTGTGAGGCAGTTCTGTTCTCGCCTTTAAGCTGCTCAGTCACTACGTTACTTTGTCCCGCCCGATCCTTGCTCTGGGACCCTAAGGGCACAGCTTGCCGGAGCAGTTTTTCCACACAATGGCTTTCACTTAGCCCAGCTCAGTGGCTCCTTTTGGGGTCCCAGACAATGCCCAAAGTTCTCCACACTTTTGCTCAAGCTCTCACCAATGCAGCTCAACTGAGCGCCAAGTCCAAGAACACCAAAAAGGTTCACAGGTAAGGCCATTCCGGTTTGCAGTCTCACTGCTGCTTGTACTCACGGTTGCCGGCGTGATTAGGTTGATCGAACCCACGTAGCCACTTGCCAGTCTTCCACTGTTTTTGTCTTCCTCCTGGGGTCCAGAAGTCCCTTGCTGGCTCTCTGTATCCTCAAAGGGATGATTGTAGGCAGGTCCCACCGGCCAGAGATGTCTGGAGTCTTGTCTCCCCAGATTCGCCAAGCCCAGTTACAGGGAAGCTGTTACTCAGCCGCCATCTTTAATCCACTCCCAAGCTTTTTTAAAAGAGCTGGCTTTACTTTTTGTATCCAGTCAGCCAACCTGTGCCTCTTAAGAGGACAATTTAAACCATTCACATTGATTGAGAATATTGATAAGCCTTTCGAGAGTCCGGTGGACATTTTTAATCCTTTTGAGACTGTGGAAGTTGGAATTCGATCAACAATTTTATGGGTGGATTTACTTTAGTGGTCGAGAATTACACTGGGCTTTATGGAGGATAGGTCTAAGAATGTCCTGGAGAACTGGTTTAATTGTGGCAAATTTCTTCAACATGTGAATGTCGTTGAAGTAATTAATTTCTCCATCATAAATGAAGCTCAGTTTAGCTGGGTACAGGATCCTGGGTTGAAAGTTATTTTGTTTTAGGAGATTAAAAGTCGATGACCATCCTCTTCTATCTTGAAAGGTTTCAGCAGAGAGATCTGCAGTTATTGTAACAGTCTTCCCCTTGTAGGTACTGGTTTTCTTTCATCTGGCAGCTTTCAGAATTTTCTCCTTCATATTAACTTTAGTGAAATTTATTATGATGTGTCTAGGAGATGTATTATTCAGTTGAGTCATGCTAAAGTTTGAAAATGTCTGCTGTCTGAATTTCAGAATCTCATGGCATGTCTGAAAATTCTCCTTCATAATTTCATGGAGAAGAGACTCTGTGCCTTGGGGAGCCACTTCATCACTTTTGGGGATCCCTATAAGACGAATATTGGTTTTCTTTGAATTATCCCAGAGCTTTCTGAGGGAGTGGTCTGTTTTTGCTCTCCATTTCTCTTCTTCTTTGAGGGTTTGGGAGCATTCAAAAGCTTTGTCTTCAATGTCAGAAATCCTTTCTTCTGTTTGCTCCATAGTGTTACCGAGGGATTCTACTGTGTTTCTAAGATCTTTGAGGGATGCAACTTCTTGTCTCAATGTTTCAAAATGTTTGGTCATTTGGTCTTTTAATCCATTGACCTCTTGAGATAACTTTTGGAATTCTAATTCGATCTTATTTGCTATTTAGATCCTGAATTCAATTTCTGACATCAAAGCTATTTATTTGTGCATGGGGTCTTGTGCTGTTTCTGCTCCATTGATCCTTGGGTGAGTTTATCTACTCTGATTGTTCATATTGCAGAGTTTTTCTGTTGATTTCACCTCATGATTGTTTTTCACCATTGCCTCTGGCCGTCCTCAGAGTTGGGGAGGTGTCTCTCCAAGATTAGACCCCAGTGTGATCACTCTATTGTTGCTGGATCTTTGTAGGGAGTGACCCTGTGTAGTTCCTCTGGGGCTGCTCTAGCTAGGGAGTTCTGGTTGTGGAACAGCTCCAGTGTGTGACACACCCAGATCCAGCAACAGGGCTTGGGGTGGTGCGCATGGTTCTGTGAGTGCCTGGTGCCCAGTGACTTTGACACAGAGAGCCCAAGGCTCCAGCAGTCTCTGGCCCAGAGAAGGGCTCCACGCAGAGGAAGGGAGGGCTCCAGAGGGCACGCAGCTACCAGAGTCCCTGGCCAGATGAACAGGCTAGTGTGGAGGCTGGGAGGATGTAGGAGGGAGGACACAGGGTTGCGTGGCTTCCACAGTTTCTATTCAGAGAATGCGGAGGCCCGGTGGGTGCGGGTCATGGGTCAGGGGTCACTGCACAGCTCTTATAGAGGTCTGGGCAGCACCAAGCTCAGGAGTTTGAGGTTGCTATGAGCTGTGATGTCACGGCACTCTACCCCGGGCAACAGCCAATGGCTCTAGTGTGCCATAACTATCTCACTCTGCCTCTAAGGATTAAGGCTTTAATTCAGCTCACTCCCCATTTTTAGGCTGCTCAATCACTACGTTACTTTGTCCTGCCTGATCCTTACTCTGGGACCCTGAGGGCGAAGCTTGCTGGGGCAGTTTTTTTCCAATGACTTCCTGTGCCCAGCTCAGTGGCTCAGTCTGGGGTCCCAGACAATGCCCAACGTTCTCCACACTCCTGCTCAAGCTCTCCCCAAGGCAGTTCATCTGAGTGCCAAGTCCAAGAACACCAAAACAATTCACAGGTAAGGCCCTTCTGGTTTGCAGTCTCACTGCTGCTTGTACTCATGGATGCTGAGGTGATTGGGTCAATACAACCCATGCAATCACTTGCCTGGTCTCCACTGTTTTTGTCCTCCTCTTGGGGTCCAGAAGTCCCTTGCTGGCTCCCTGTATCCTCAAAGGAATGATTATAGGCAGATCCCACCTGTCAGAGATGCCTGTCTCCCCAGACTTGCTGTGCCCACTTGCAGGGAAGCTGTCAATCCTCTCCCCCCCCCCTTTTTTTAAGGTAGATCCCGAGGAATAGAGAAGGCAGATACCTCAGAACTAGAAGTGAAAGAGAAGAACACCCAGGCAGCATGAACCTAATGAGAAAAGGTGGAAATTTCTGTGCATGTAAATATTTCAGCCTGGCTCAAAAAGAGGGTTTTTGAAGAAAGAAATGAGATGTAAAATAGAGAGATTAGATTAGATTCTAAACTGTATCATTTTTTTCTAAGAATATAAAGAATTGATTGTGATGCAGGGATACAGACCAATAAAACCGGGACTGGTAAAGGAGGAGAAAGGGAATTCATTTTTAGCTTTTTCCTTTCCTTTCTCTGTATGAAGGTGTTTAATGCCACAAATAAAGTTTAGGTAGCATCATGGCTCAGAAAACTGAGCTCCGAATCTTAGTTAAAAAGGAAGCTCTGTTTCTTTAAACTTCTGGCAAGAATTAAGGAGGTTGTTAGAATGTCCCAAGAAATAAAGAAAATGCCAAATAGGCTGGGCCAGAAATGGCTCTTATGGACTCTTGTAGCACTCCCAGAAAATAGAGCCATCCAATGAAATAGTTCAGTTCATTTCAGAGGTAACCCACTTTAGAATTAACTGATATAAATTATATTTCTAAAATTGCCTTCAGCTGAGGATGTCCCTCTGTTATCACCATTCTCCTGCTCATCCTGCCATCCCTCTGTTTCTCAGATTGATCCAGATTCAGGACTCCAAACTTGCTTGCCTCCTTCTTATGACAGTCAATGAAAATCAGTCCCTGTGAAGCCAAACACTGGAAAGCCACATTCAATCCAGATTGGGAGACACGTGGTTCATCATTTTGTCACTGAAGTTAGTTTATGGAGAAGAGTTTATACTCATTCAATTTTTAGCTTCTCCGTTTTGAACAAGTGCAGTTTTCAATTATGATTCATACTAAGAATTGGATTTTGGAACATCCCTGAGCCCCTTAAATTGGTTTCCTTCTCACCATCTCCCATCATCTCTTTTCCTATTGGGATTAAGGAATGTATAAAATACAACCTGTTATTGCCAGGAGGGATTGCTACTATATATTATCACTCACAGCTCATTAACCTCAAAGCCCTGCTAACTAAGAAAATCCTCTCTAATGAGGTTTCCCTTCACTGCACTAAAGAACAAAAGGTCTAAAAGTTTTCCCTATTACCAAAGTTCCTCAAATTATTGCACTGTAATTAAAATGTAACTCTGAGGCCAAAGAAGAAGGGAGGAAAAAACAATTTTAAATTCAGTTTAAATGCTAAAAAAGACCTTGTAGAGAAATTCTGTTTTATCCTTCACTAGCAACTAAACCATAGGAATCCATTCACATTGAGGAAGATGATCTTTCTCAGAACACTTGGATTATACCTACATCACTTAAGACAGGAAGACGTAGATCCATATAATTCAGATTTAAATACTTTTGTAATACAGGAAGTAAAATTGAATTTCTCACTTCAATGATGTAACCATACCTTTTATCTTGCTACAATAATCCCCTAGATAATATTACAATCTATTTTCTTGGGCTGAGAGAGACCTAGTAACTAGAATTCGGATTAGTAAATTGATGGGTTCAAATGTATTTCTTATTCAGAGCTCTAAAGTCAGGGTTATTTGTATGGTTGTATCATATGAATCTTAAGGAACAGAGATGTAGATAAAACAAACAGAAGGAACTACATTCCCAGGAGAAATTTATAATCTGGTGAAGTAGGTAGATTAAGTATCCTCATCTCTGAGCTTTGAGTCTTTAAATACCCCAAATGCAAATAATAATTACCTTTTTTAGCTTCTTTGAAAGCCTGCTTTATGTGTGTAGCATGTCCTCAGAGAAACAGACTGAAGAGTTAGTGACTCTTAGTATGGAAAATGAAGTCTGGGAAGGGAATACAGCTACCACTTCTGAAAAAGTGAAGGGACCAGCTTGGGGGAATACAACCTTGACCACCGAATCCTGGTAGACTAATTAATAAGCCTAGACCTCCTTGGAAGTCAAACAATTTAAGTTTAAGATATTAAAAGTAAGTCTTATTCCACAAAGGAAGAATAAACACATGGAACTCAAGTGGCAAAAATCATTGGAATTTGAAAAGAGAGAAATCTTACAAATTTGGATAATGCATTTATAATACATTTCAAAAAGGCACTAAAATACTGAAAGACACGTCACAGTTCTTTGCATTCTGATCAAGAAGAAAAACTTATGGATAATCCCGTACAGCAACAATAAAATTCTGGGTCATGAATAATGCTGGATTTATTCATAGTTTGTTTTTATGTGTTCCTTGAAACTGCAGAAATGGTCTGCTGAGAGATAATGCTAAAACAATACAATTGGAGACATCCACACTGCTGACAGCCCAGAGTTGGGAAAGATAAACATTAAAATAGGTGGCAGATATGCTAAACAGTGATCATTAAGCCATGCCTTCCTACTGACAGATTCTTTAATTAAAAAAAAGATTAAAGTGCAAATATATTGTGCTGTTTGCACTATTAAAAAAATTTAAAATCACTCTTCCCTACTGTCAAAGAGCTTAACAGTTATTTATTTATTTATTTTTTCATTGTTAAATCACAGATGTGTACATTTATGCAATCACTTGTATCCATTCTAAGATGCACCACAGATGTGGCCCCACCCACCCCCTCCCTTCCCCTTCCTTGGCCTTTTCCCCATAGTCTTGTGCTATACTTGGGTTATAGCCTTCATGTGAAAGCTATAATTTAGCTTCATAGTAGGGCTGAGTACATTGGATACTTTTTCTTCCATTTCTGAGATACTTTGCTAAGAAGAATATCTTCCAGCTCCATCCAGGTAAACATGAAAGAGGTAAAGTCTCCATCTTTCTTTAAGCCTGCATAATATTCCATGGTATACATGTACCGCAATTTGCTAGTCCATTCATGGGTCACACTGTGTTTCTTGATAGCACATGGTGGTTTCAATTTGCATTTCTCCAACGATGAGTCATTAAGCTTATTTGCCACCCCAATATCTTCCTTGGCAAAGTGTCTTCTGCCTCTTTTTTAATTGTGTTGTATTCTCATCACTGAGTTCTGTGGATTCTTTATACATTCTGTGTACAAATCCTTTATCAGATATCTGTTTTGCAAATAATCTTTTCCCAGCCTGGCTCTCCAAGAGCAAACATTTTTCATTTTAATGAAGCCTATTTTATCTTTTGTTTTTCTTTTATGGTCATGACTTGATTTTGTATTGAAGAAAACTTCGTCTGACACTTGCGTTTTTTGTTTTTTTTTTAGAAACAGAATCTTATATTGCTCAGGCTGTTTTCACACTCCTGGGCTCAAGCGATCCTCCCACATACCTGGGATTACGGTGTGCACCACCTTGCTAAGCCAATACTATTGCATTTTAAGAGTTCCTTACATGTGCTCTGGTTACAAGTTCTTTATTAAATGTATGCTTTGTGAATATTTCTTCCAGGCTGAGAATTGCAATTTTGTTTACTTTAGTATTTGAAGAAAAAAAAAATCTTTAATTTTCCTATTTCTTTTACGGTTTGTGGCTTTTATGTTCTACCTAGAAAATCCGGGCCACAAGGTCACAAAGGTTTCCATTAAGGATTGTTCTAGAATTTTTATAGCTTTAGGTTTTGTATCTGTTTTACTATACAACTCAAAATTAATCCATTTTGAGTTAATTTGGGGTACAACTTGAGAAAAAGACTAATAATAATTTTTGCATGCAGGAACTCAGTTGATCCAGCATGGCTGTGGAAGAGTTATTCTTTTCTCATTTAAGTCCCTTTGCACTTTACTCAGTAATCAGTCAATCATATTTGTCTATTTCTGGACTTTCTATCATGTTCTATAGATTACCTGTCATAATTATCTTTTCACCAGTACCAAACGAGCTTTGTAAGTCTCAACATCAGCTGAGCCCCCCAGCTTTGCTCCTGTCTGGGACTGCTGTGGTTACGCTTGCTGGAAAGTTTAACTTCAACTTGTCCATTTCTAACAACGACGCCCGCTGGAATTTTGGTTGGGATTGTGTTGAATTTACACACCCATTTGGCAAGGCTGCCGTCTCCACAGAGCCGACCGTGTGTATCTCTCTGTTCAGGTTGTCTGTGATTCCTCTCCACCATCTTTTGTGGTTTTCAGTGTAGAGGCCCTAAATGTCTTTTGTTAGACTTATCCCTAACTAGTTTCCTTTTTTGCTACTATAAATCAAGTATGGTATCTCATTTTCCAATTACACATTGCTAGTGTTTAAGGAGATAATTTTTCTGTATTAACCTTTTATTCTACAATTTGGCAAATTCATTTATTAGTTCTAAGAGTTGTTTTTCCGTGACATTTTTTAATGTAAACAATTGTATCACTTGCAAATAGGGACAGTTTTATTTCTTCTTTCCCTGTCTTGTGGAGTAACAGAGGATAGTGCCCCAGCACAGTACTGATGAGCAGTGGTGAAAGCAGACATCCTTGCCTTGTTCCTGACCTGGGGGGGAAAACTTGGCCTCATACTGTGAAATATGATGCCAACTGTAGGGTATTCGTAGATATTCATTTGAGGGGGGTCCTTTCTATTCCTAGTTTGCAGTTTTTATCATAAATGAGAACAGGATTTTCGTCAAATGTGTTTTCTATATATTTATTCACGCACACATTTTTTGTGGGCACCTCTGGCTGTTTCCTTAGGATTAATTCCTAGAAATGAAAGTCAGGAGTGAAAATGTGGAAACATCTGTAAACCTGTTTCCAAACTGCCGACCAGAGAAATGTGGCCGTTTTACACCCTTCTCTCCACCAAGCTGTGCGAGAGTGTCTGTTTCCCTAAGTCCTTGCCTGCATTAGATTTTATAATCTTTTAATTGCTGCCAATTTCATCAATCTTCCCCCCAAAGGTTATCTTATTTCTATTTGCGTTTCTCTTGTTACTGTGGACATGAACATGTTTTTGGTTATTTGTATTTATTCCTAATAAATTGTTTTTCTTTCCCTTTTGCCAGTTTTCTGTTGGGTTTTTGCTTTTTTCCCCATTAATTAATTTTATTTTTAATTTAATTACATTTATTTATTTATTGTTTGAGACAGAATCTAACTCTGTTGCCCTGCGTAGAGTGCTGTAGCATCACAGCAACCTTAAACTCATGGGCTCAAGTGATCCTCAAGCCTCGGTTTTTATTTTTTGTTTATTTGTTTGTTTTAGTAGAGACAGGGTCTCACTTTTGCTCAGGCTGACCTCAAACTCATGAGCTCAAGTGATCCACCCACTTGAGCCAGGAGGAGCCACCAAGCCCAGCCTGGGATGTTTGCTTTTTTTCTTTTAGATTTACATGCTTTTTTTGACATATGAAAAATATCAATCTTTGTCATATATGTGTCCTGGTTTGTTCCTTGGCATTTCGATTTTCATATTTCTTATTTTAAAAATAGATTGTCTTAAGTGGAACCGTGTTCGGTTTGCAGCAAATTTAAGTGGGAGATACAGTGTTCCCATGTGCCCCCCCCCCCCACTCCCACACATGCATGGCCTCTCCCATCATCAACGTTTCCCCTCCAGGAAGGTGCATCTGGAACCATCTGTGAACCCACAGTGTCACATCGTTGTCCTGGGCACTGCAGTTTACATTAGGGCTCCCCCTTAGCTCTGCGCATTCTGTGGATTTGGTGTAGCGTATAATGACAAGTGCCGACACCGTGGTGTCACACTGGGTAGTGTCACTGTGCTCCACCTGTTCCCTCCGCCCTCCCCGACTTCTGCCTCTTCCAGAGTCACAGCTGGAGTCACACAGTGTGTGGCCTGTCACTCCTTTCACTTGGTCAGACACATTTACCTTCCCTTAGTGTCCTTTCATAGCTAGACAGCTTTTTTTTTTTTTAACGATGAATAATGTTCCATTGTTTGGATGTACCACAGTTTATGTAAATTTCCTTATCCATTTACTACCAAAGGACGTCTTGACAGCTTCTAAGTTTTGACAATTATGAGGGACACTTAGAGGTGCACTATGTTCAGGCTCCTCCCCATCCTTCTCAACATCACGCCACACACACCCAGCAACACCCCCAACACCTCCCAGCACACCCTGTCCAGTTCACCCTGTGAGGCAAGCCAAGGTTTCCAGGAGCCAGACAGCAGGCAGAGACGCGCTCAGGACAGTCACAGACAGAAGGGCCCTGCCCGCTGCTGCAGCCAGACAAGACTGGTCTCCTGGAGGGGAAAGTCTTTGAAGTTTCAAACCAGGAGAGTCCTGGAGAGAGAGCCCAGCACACAGCCTCCCCCGGGCCCTGGCCTCCAGGCAAGAGTCTGCTTAAACCCTTTTACAACTCCTGAGGGGCAAATTATTTGCATTAATTGATTGATTCATTAATTCAAGATACTGTGCTTGGGACCTACAGCTGGGTTTCCATCAACTTTTTGTTCAGCTGACCCAAAAGGCTTGGAGTAGAGAAAAGCAAGAGCAAATTTAGGGGTCTGTACATTTTAAATAATGTTAGGATCTGGCCCCAGTGTCCCTTAGACTTGAGAATCACAACTCAGTATGTCCGATGGATTCTTCCTCCCTTCTCAAGCTTTTCTGAAAACAGATACTTCCTGCATGTATTGGTTATCTATGGCATGTAACAAATATCCCCCAGACTTAGCAGCTTAAAACAACCTTTTGTTTGCTCTCAGTTCTTCCTTCAGTTTGGACGAGGCTGGGACAGGCTGTTCTGCTGGGCTCTCTGGGGCTGACTCAGGTGGCCCCACTGGGGTAGAGGGTCTGCCATGGCCCTTTGTCACAGGTGCAGGGGCCTCTGGTACTGTCACATGTCTCTCTTGCTTGCTCTATTCCAGAGGGCAGAGGCTGCTGGGCTTCTTGAGGCCCAGACTCCAGACCTCACTTCACTCCACTGAGCACATCCTATTAGTCAAAGTGAGCACTGCCCAGATTTGGGGTGGGGAGACAGATGCCACTCTTGATCAGACAAGCTGCGAAGAATCTGAGGCCATTTTCAACCTCCAGCTCTGTTTCTGTTGCTGCCTGGTTTACTGTGGCAGAGAAAGAACTTAATCTTTGTTTTGCTGTAATATCACTGACTTTTCTTTTTCATTTCTACTTTTGCATGTTGGTGACCCTCAGAAAATACCAACAACTGAGGAATGCTACATTTCTTAAAGCCAAACATCTCCCACTTCTACCTATAAGACGTTTTTAACTGAATAGCATCTTGGGAATTATTGCTTGAATAATCCATCCTTTTAATTTTAATGCACCACACATAATAATTTTATGAATAAGTCAAATTATTTGTAGCATATATGAATATTCTTAAAATCAAATTGCTTTATACTTATAGAGAATGAAAAATTTTAAACTGTATATATTTCCATTTTCCTCAGACTTTGTTTCCTTTAGAATTTTTTTCTATGACTTTAAAATATGGAGACATTTCACATTGTCATTAATGACTGTGACACACCGGTACTAGGGCTGGGGATGAAGAATGTGCACACCAACCCACGTCAGTCAGTCCGGGGGAAACAGACCCACAGACCTGCTGGGCCACATGGGAGGGGACCGCAAGACGGACACCAGAGACTCAGAGAGCACCAAGGCCTCCATTGGCCTAGCTCCACCTTGAACCGGTGGAAAGAAACTCAGCACAGTGTCTTGAATTAATGAATCAATCAATTAATTAATGCAAGTAATTTGCCCCTCAGGAGTTGTGAGAGGGTTTAAGCAGACTCTTGCCCGGAGGCCAAGGCCTGGGGGAGGCTGTGTGCTGGAGCCTGGAGAGGCTCTCTCTCCAGGGCTCTCCTGGTTTGAAACTTCAAAGACTTTCCCCTCCAGAAGACCAGTCTTGTCTGGCTGCAGCAGCGGGCAGGGCCCTTCTGTCTGTGACTGTCCTGAGCGCGTCTCTGCCTGCTGTCTGGCTCCTGGAAACCTTGGCTTGCCCCACAGGGTGAACTGGACAGGGTGTTCTGGGAGGTGTTGGGGGTGTTGCTGGGTGTGTGTGACATGATGGTGAGAAGGATGGGGAGGAGCCTGGACATCGTACCACCCTTTGGTGGGGCTGGCCTGGCAGGAACGGGGCTGAGTTCAGGGTCTCTGGGAGTTCTCTCTCTCTCTGAAGGCCCTGTCATGCACGAGCATCTTGTGAAAGGGGCACAGAGTGGTGTGGGAAGGGCCATCCTCTGTCAGGACCCACTTGGGAAGATGTCGGCCGGAGGCAGCTGTTGGGAGGCCTCACGCTATGATGTGTCTGCCTACCTGCCCGGCCCGCTATTGGCTTTTAGGCCCTGCTTCCTCCGAGAGCCCAGACCCCGCTCGGTGGAATCCTCAGGCCCAGTGTGGTTGCAGAAGCAGCAAAATGTGCTCAAATGCCAGACTTCCCCTTTGAGGTGGTTCCGGGTTGGGGGGGTGGGGGGGTGTGCTCTGCCACCCAAGTGAGCTTCATTTAGAGACCTGGTGTCCATCTGAGGAAGAGGAGGCTCTGGATTGCCAGCACCTGACTTTTAGGCTCTCAGAGCAAACCTGAAGGTGGGGTAAGGCACAGCTGTGTCTCTGCAGGGTGCTCGAGTTGGGTCCAGCACTGAGTCTCACTGTTACTCTGATTTTGTTTGCACAGACATTGCTAATCATCTTGATCTCAAGACAGGTATAACCTGTGGTGTGGCTAAATCAATGTCATACAATATTTTGCAATGGAAAATATAACAAATTTGTGAATTTTTAAAAAAGGCAGAGTAAATAGGGTTTTATTGCTGAACTTCAGACTTTGAGGCTATAAAATTTGCTGGTAAGAATATGACTTCTATTCTTAGCTCTGCCATCTCCTGGCTGTGTGACCTTGAGCAAGTTGCTTAACCTCTCTGGGCTCAGCATTTTCTTCAGTACAAAGGAGGTAATAACTCATTTCATAGGATTTTTATGAGGATTATATGCAATAAAACATGTGAGAAGGCCTTAACCTAGGGCCAGGCCCATAGTGTTTTAATAAATATAAATATATATAATTATTAATAGTATTAATACTATCCAGATATTTCCTTACTGGACCATGAAATGAGCCAGTATTTTTTCAGGGGCATAATAAACCAATTTAAACCAAAGCAGAAGCCATATGCTACCTAAAATTGTCACAAAACAGCCACCTTAGTGGGAGGCTCCTGTGGCTTAGTGAGTAGGGCGCCAGCCCCATATACCGAGGGTGGCAGGTTCAAACTCGGCCCTGGCCAAATTGCAACAAAAAAAAAGCTGGGCATTGTGGCAAGCACCTGTAGTCCCAGTTACTTGGGAGGCTGAGGCAAGAGAATCGTCTAAGCCCAAGAGCTGGAGGTTGCTGTGAGCAATGATACTACGGCACTCTACTGAGGGTGACAAGGTGAAACTCTGTCTCTAAACCCGGAGGACCAGCCCTGTGCTGAGCATGGCCCTGTTATTCCTTCTACACAAAGTCTTTTCTTATCCTCAGTTTATTAATGAGGAAACAAAGGCTCATGGGGGCTTGGTCACTTGCCTGAGGTTCCACAGCAAGGCCCTGCAGTTGGTGCAACCTCTTCTGTCATTATAAAGACCTGCTACTTCTATTGAAGCAGAGTGGAATCTGATGATGACAGGGCTTCCCCGTCCAAACTGAAATACGTCTGTGCACAGCTAATAGTGGGGTGTGCACACTCTGGCACCCACAGGTAGTCATGGGGAGCCTGCCTCAGGAAGACCTGGTCAGTGTATGTACGTGTCCCTGGCTCCCCCACGCCCCTGTCCTGCCCTGGCCAGAACAGGCAGGGAGGCATGTGGCCCTCACACGACCTGCTCCCCCAGCCCCCCACCCAGCTCGGATGCTGGCCTGCAGCTCCCAGACAGCAACAGCCTCCTGCAGACTCCGCGCTGGGATGAGCCGCAGCGGGTGTGCGCCCTGGAGCAGATCTGTGGCGTGTTCCGTGTGGACCTGGGCCACATGCGGTCCCTGCGCCTTTTCTTCAGGTAAGAAGCATCTCTTGGCGTGGCCTGAAAGTCAGCCTGTGTGACTTTTCCTGGCTGTCAGGGCTTCATGCCCTGCCCTGTGTGCCGAGGCAGGGTCCTGGCTGCTTTGGCCAGTGCCAGCCTTTCTGACGTCCACATCCCGCTATCACTGACTCAGCAGGGTTCTCGCAGTGGCAACTCCACAGGAACCAGGTCAGGGTGAGCTACTTTCAGGAGGACAGTAGCCAGCCCTTGCTGGGACCCCAGAAGGGCACTCGCTACTCAGCCTCACATGTTCAGGACTGGCCAGGGCTTTCTGGATGGGGTGCCTTTCACAATGGGTGGCCAGTCTAGAGTCCTGCCATCAGGGCAGCCCAGCCACAGACCACACCAGCAAGAAGACTGTGTAGGAACACCCAGACCCAGAGCCAGTCCCAGCCTCTCACCTGAGGGTGGTCACGGCCGGGCTGGCAGCACTGACGACAGTCAGTGATTTTCTGGCAGTGCCCCCCCTCCCCCGCAGGCCCAGGGAGCCACCCACCGTGATGGACACATCTGCTCCCAGGAGGTTCTCTGAGCCCCCACCCACTGCGCTCACAGAGCTCCTGGACAGGGGGGTGATGTGGCAGGCAGGCAGTGGTGAGGAGAAAGGGGCTCAGGCAGGTCTCTAGAGAGGGACTCGAGGACTTCCCAGCCCCCCAGGAGGGAGCTGTTCTACCTTTCTTCAGGAAAGGGGGTGATGGTTTCTGCTTGGCTGTAATAATTCTGTCCCCTTCACTGGGACTTACTGTGTCCCACCTCTGGAGGCAGTGGCCTCTGATTATCACTGGAAATAAAAACCCATATTTATAAACTCCTCCGGCTTTCCTCTCCCCTCCCACGGCCCCTCAGCGACGAGGCGTGCACCAGTGGGCAGCTGGTGGTCGCCAGTCGGGAGAGCCAGTACAAGGTCCTGTACTTCCACCACGGGGGCCTGGACAAGCTGGCGGACGTGTTTCAGCAGTGGAAGTATTGCGCAGAGACCCACCTCGGGGACCAGGTAGCCCAATGCCCACCCGGCACACCACACCGGGGCTCTCCTCCTGGGTCCTGTAGCTCCCAGGGTGTGGCCGGCGACAGCTTTCAGTTGTCTGTGGTCACTGGGGGCTGCAGAACAGCAACTCTGGGCTCGAAGTGAGTACCCAGGGCTTCCCATGTAGTCAGTGCCCCATGCTTGAAAAATCCTGTTTTGACAAGACTTCCTGCCATATTTTGCTCAATCTACATACAAATGTAATAAGAGCTCTTTAATTATCTGTTTAAGATACTGTATGTGCTTATTAGAAACGAGCTGACTTTAAAATTCCTTCCTTCCCACAGAGCCTCCTGCCGGCTCCCCTTATTACGGTAGCATGGCTTTTTTTCCCCCTACATTGCACAACCTTTGATTTTTAAATTAAATGTCAGCTGCAGTTTCGCCCTGGATTCGTGACTGCTCGTGGAGACAATCTGACAGGCCGGCTCCCTGCCCGCAGAACAGCGATGCCTTTGTATGTGGCCAATCACATGTAATTTATTGCAGGCTCTCCCGGCAGAGGGAAGTTAGGGCCGTAAGAGGCATTAATTCCGTTTTTTTTTTTTTTTTTTTTTTTTTTTTTTTGCGGCCAGGATCAGGGTGAGAGTGGGGGTGGCTGTCGCAGTGGGCTGGGGAGAAGGGAGCACCAAAGGGAATCAGATTTTAAGATGAAGGTATTTTCATTTTAATTGCGCCTAATTACGCTTGCCATTTAGGGGTTTGTGTGCCCCCCTCCCCTTCTTTCAGAAGAGAGAGAGGCTTTTAAATCCTGGGAAAGGCACTGCTGGCTCCCAGAGCCCTGAGTGTGAAATACTTACCTCTGCCCAGTTTCCCTCCTATCCAGCAGGTCGCCCCTGAAAAGACATGCATGCATTTCTCCATCCGGCGCCCCAAATTGCCATCCTCTGAGACACACCCTGAGGAGAGTATGTACAGGAGGCTGGACGTGTCCACTTGGCTCGGCCACCTGAATGAGCTGGGCCAGGTGGAGGAGGAGTACAAGCTTCGCAAGGTGAGGCCCGGCCTTGCAGCCGCCTCTCCGGAGGGTCCCATCCCCTGTGTGCAGCTGACACATCGATAGAGCAATCAAAGCTGCTGCGTTGAAAAAAAACCCTCCCAACCAGGGTCGGGGATCCCGTGTCAGCCTGCATAGAAGGGGCTGCAGCATTTCCAAACCAGGGATTAGCCCATGACGTGAGAACTACACGTTAATCGGAGTGCCACCCCAGGGGGGGCATTGACATTGAAATGAGCCGGGTTTGTGTCCTGTATGGGAATTGAGGGCCGGTGCTTTCCCCTTGTAAACATGTGCAAATTGCAGAGGTTTGAATCCAGGCAGCACCAAAGCCACCAAAACACACATCTTGTGGGGATTTGGGGGTTCTTTGAGCTGCCCCGTTTTATCCCCTCCCCAACTTTTGCCGCTTCCTCCAGGCCATTTTCTTTGGCGGCATTGATGTGTCAATCCGGGGGGAGGTCTGGCCCTTCCTGCTGCGCTATTACAGCCACGAGTCCACGTCGGAGGAGCGGGAGGCACTGCGTGTGCAGAAGCGAAGGGAATATTCTGAGATTCAGCGGAAAAGGTAACGGCCGCCATGGCAGGGCCCAGCGAGCTACAGGGGGAAATGTCATTTGAAAAGGCAATTTGAGGTGCGATTCAGCGTTGATAATACGTTTCGTGACCCATAGTTTCTTTCAAAAATGGGTCTTCCAGGAACGTGAGTGATAGGGTGGGTAAGTGCAGTCATTATGCCAAGCACTTGGGTTCACAACTGCTGGGCTCGTTAGCTCACATGCCAAGGTTTGTGAATTCTTATTCAAAAAACTTAAACTAGGCATTGACATCCCCCTGCTGAAGGCTGGGCTGGGAGCAGGGCCTCGGAGGAATCAGAGTCGGGATGGCCTGTCCCACTTGGACTTCACGAACCTGGGCTGTGGTCCGCTCTTCTCTCTGGGAGGCCGGGCTGGGTGAAGCCCCCATTACTCACTGGCTGTGCCCACCCCACTCTGGGACCCTGGTATGGGGCCCGGCTTCATTACCCCTGGGTTGCAGCGACTACCTCTCCTCTCTGGGCCGCTGGGGCCTGTGAGGCAGGGTTAATTTGGGGGAAGCCTTGGATAAATACCACCCACCTGCATCAGTGGGGGTCTGCCAGCTGCAGCAGGGCCCAGGGGCTGGGAGGGAAGGCCCCTTCCTGGAGTGGGTGACTCACCGCCTCCATGTGCTGCTGGCTGGCCCGGGCCGGTGCTGTGCCCTGCAGACTGTCCATGACTCCCGAGGAGCACAAGGCATTTTGGCGCACCGTGCAGTTCACCGTGGACAAGGACGTGGTCCGGACAGATCGGAGCAACCAGTTCTTCCGAGGGGAAGGCAACCCAAACGTGGAAAGCATGAGGTACTCGGCTCCCATTCCTCCCCCTTCTGTAAGTCCACCAGCCTGGCCTGACCCCTCTGGGAAGTGGACTGGCCCCGAGGCAGCTTTCCATGGGGGCTTCCTTCCAGGGCCACTGAGGCAGCAAAAGGGGAGGAGGAAAACCCAGTGGCAACTCATGGCTATGGCAACCCAGGGACCAGGCCTGTAGCCACACAGGTTTACCGCCTCCCCAGGGTACCGGCAAAGACCCTCTATCCTCAGGCACCTGCCAAGCCCATCCTGGGCTGACTCACACCAACTGTGGACGAGCCTCCCCCTGGGTGGTCTTCCAGTGATCTAGCCCCTCAGAGCCCGAGGCTGGCATCTTTGACATTCTGCTGCAGCCTGGCAAATAATTGCCCAAAATTAGCAGCTCGTAAAAACGTCCCTGCCAGTCCATCTCTTGTCACAGGCAGTTGACCCTTAAGAAAATCAGACTGACATTCTTCCTTACCCCCTGCTCTGGAGGCTCTGGGCCTAGAGAGCCGCTTATTGCAGGCCATTACCTTTGCAAAGCAGGGTCTATGCTTCTGAATCACAGGGACTCCAGAAACCTGCTGGCCAATGCTGCCTCTCCACCCCCAGCCCTATCCCCAAGGTGTGTGGACCTGAGCAGCACACCAGGTGAGGCCAGCAAGGGCAGGAGGTCATCACCACCTTCTGCTGTCTCCACTGCTCCCCAGGAGGATCCTGCTCAACTATGCCGTGTACAACCCAGCCGTCGGCTACTCCCAGGGGATGTCAGACCTGGTGGCACCCATCCTGGCCGAGGTCCTAGATGAATCGGACACCTTTTGGTGCTTTGTTGGTTTGATGCAGAACACAATCTTCGTTAGCTCTCCCCGGGACGAGGACATGGAGAAACAGCTGGTGAGGCTGGGGGTCAGTGGTATGTGTCCGAGGATGCCTTGAGAGCGCACGCTGCCCCCTCCTCTCGCTGATGGGGTCTCCCTGGTGATGTGTGGCTTGACTGCCGAGGGTCAGTGGGCAGGGCCGCTAAGGGTGGCTGGCGCGGATGACCAGCCCAGGCTCCCTGGCAGGGCAAGGAAGGGAATACTCTAGCACCCTTGGACCTGAGTCCTCAGGTGTGTCTGGGCTGCCTGTGCAGGCGTCCAGTGCAGCTGAGGCTCCTGAGGCCTCAGGGCAGTTCTCATACCCACAGCTGGCCTTCGGGGGTTGGGGGGTGGTGGTGTGCCCAGTTGGCACCCCTCACCTCAAGATTGCCCCACAAGGGTCAGCCCTCTGTAGACAGGCAGCCGTGAGTGTTGGGGGGGTGAGCTGGGGATAAAGGGGTCCAGTGTGTGGCCCAGGGGCCAAGTCAGGGCATCCTGCATCCTGTATGTGTACCAGACACCTGGGTCGTGGTCTCCCTCTCTGACCTGGGAGCTGGCAGTGTGCGTAGAAGATGCCAGGTGCCTGAGAGTGACGAAGAATGTGCCATGATAGATGGCAGGGCCCCTGGTCTAGGGCTGGTCCACGGTGTGTGGTGTCTGGCTCTGCCTCGCTGAGGCTAAGCTGAGCGCTCCGGGAGCCGACACTGATCCGGTCTTGCTGAACCAGATGCATCGTGCAGGCAACACAGAAGGCTAGGAAGGCCCAGGGCCCTGAGGGGCCTCTAAGGGCTGAGCAGTGTTGCTGACCACAGCAGAGAAGATTTGAGGGCCAGAAGCCGTGAGGTGCAGGCCAGAAGTTGGGGGCACCTTGGCTTTGAGTGGGGCATCTATGAAGGGGGCTAGCTGCATGTGTGGGCTCGGCCGTGCTGGGGGCCACAGTGGGGAGAACTGGCCAGTCAGGAGGAAACCTCACAACCCATTCCTACAAGGGGCCTGGGGCTCTAGCAGCTGTCTCGAGTATAAAAAGGCCACTTATGTGGCCACTGAGCTGTGCCCTGAGATTCCCTAGGGTGCCCCCAACTACCATCTGACCCCGCCTGGCCACGGACTGACTGCAACCTGCTCAGTCTGTCATCCTGGGTCTATGTGATGGCAGGTTTCCATGGTACCTGGTGAGGCAATCACAGGGTCTGACGCCATTCGCCCCAATAGGCTCACGACAACACATGGGCAGGTGACTCATTAACTGCTGGAGACTAATTTTCCAGCGGCTTTGGTGAAGTCGGCACCCTGAGCCCGGGTACTGCCAGAAATAGCCCCAATCTTGTCCCACGTCATTGGGAAGTGACCTTAATCACAGGAATCAACAATGCTGGGGCTCAGACACACCCCCTTCTCCCATAAGTCAGTTCTGGAAGACTATGTATCTTCATGGTCAGATCAAAAGGGGCCGGACCAGGGGCCACTGGATTATCTGCTCACCTGCCTAGGAGGAGTGGACACTAGAAACAGGCCCCATGTGTCCACCCATAGACAGCAGGGGCCCTGGGCTGGGGCTGGTCCGCGCTGTGTGGGCCCTGGGCTGGCCCTGCCTCACCAAGGCTGGACTGAGCAGAGCTTCCAGTTCTGGAGTCTTCCTGGCTGTGGAATGGTCGCTTAGCCTCCTGGCCACACTAGGCGGCCACGCTCTGCCTTGCCCAGGGCCATGACACAGGCTCCAAAACAGTCTGAAATCTGGGACAACGTGGCAAGGATAGGGGAGAGCCATATTTCAAGGGCAGAATGAAATAAGCAGGTGGGGCTGCCTACATGCACTTTTCTGGTTGAAAGGGTTGGAGTAAGGGGGAAGCAGGCCCGTGAGGCGGGGACTGACACGGCCTGGCCTCGCCCCCAGCTGTACCTGCGGGAGCTGCTGCGGCTGACACACCTGCGCTTCTATCAGCACCTGGTCTTGCTGGGCGAGGATGGCCTACAGATGCTCTTTTGCCACCGCTGGCTCCTGCTGTGCTTCAAGCGAGAGTTCCCGGAGGCCGAGGCACTACGGATTTGGGAGGCCTGCTGGGCCCACTACCAGGTGAGCCCGGGCAGCAGGGCTGGGACTGCAGTTTCTGAGCAACCCTCACCTGCCTGTGCCCACCCCTTGGGAAGGGCCTTCCCCCACCCCACCCCCAGCCTGGCCTAGGGTCAGCCCCTTACAGCATCTGCTTCCAGCCCCTCGTGGCTGGCTTCAAACCATGAAGCTTGCCTCCCAGGGAACTGAAATCAATGCAGATTGCCCACCGACTGAGCTCATTACACCTTTTGGGGCTGAGCTCCCTCATGTCATAACCAATCAGTGTGAGCAGTACCATCTGGGGCTGGAGCAAGGCTACGGCAGCCCAGCTGGGGTCACAGCTGCCTGTCCCCCTCACTATGAGACTGCCCTGCCGTGGAGGTCCAGCTCACTATCACCCTCCTGCACGGGGAAAGGGCCTGAAATCCTGCTTCCCTGACACATTCCCCTCACCATCCACTGTCATCCGTGTCTGCTGAACAAATCCCCCTACATCACAGGTCTGGCTCCGTCACATGGCTTTAATGCCCAAATTAGGGAGAAGCTGGTGGTGTTCAAGGATAGGCAAGTCTCTTTGAATCCATCACCTTTTTAAAGAAGTAGTATTGATGCATCCAGGGGGTGAGACCCTTTCTGCAGGAGTGGCTCCTGCAGACGAACCTCACAGAGAGAAGTGGACACCCACCAGCCCAAAGAAACTGGCATCAGCACGCCTCATCCTTACTGACGTCTCAGGGGATTATGTCTGATAAGAGTGTGTCTGAGGAAATGTGATGCTGGGGACACAAGCTGTTTGGCATTTACTCGCCCTGGCCTGGGTTAGGGACAGAATAGAGTGATGCATTTCCCACCTGGATTAAGTGCTCCACGTGGATGTTCAGGACGAAATGCTGGCATGGATGGTCCAGAACGCTGGATCACCAAAGAAAAGAAAAGGAAAATCGTACCTCACCCCGTGTTCTTCCAGCAGTAGATTTGCCACCCTCACCCCTTTGTTTTAGGCTATTACAAGTGAACTCCAAACACCACCCAACTGACAGCACTGTTTCTCATGGTGATGAGCATCACTACTCATCACTATTCTGTCTACAGCCAAAGTTTAATGAAATCGAGTAAAAATTATAGGAGGAGGCCCATGTGCTTGTCTCTGATGGCTACTGCGTTCATTAAAGCAAGTTGTTTTCAGATTGTGGGCTAAATGCAGCTATATTTGGTCCCATGATCGATTACTCTTGGGGGGGAGTGCTAGGATGGTGGTGGGAGTGAGCTGGGTGGAAGGGTTGGTCACTGCCAGGCAATGCCTTTCACTTGGCAGCGACCCTGAGTGAGAAAAGGTCCAGTTCTACCTGTCACCCCCAGGGAGCTGCACGCCCTGCTCTGTCAGTGACAAACCGCAAAGTGGGGTCTGGAGTGTGTTCAACCTGGAGGTGGGAGGGCAGGCTGACCGGTAGGTGGCAGCCAGAGGTTCTTCCTTGGGGACATATTCCATGACCCAAGCCTTCTGCATACACCATCTCTCAAGATCTTCACAAATGACTTCCACGTGAGAGCAGACCAGTCCAGAAGGGCAGTCTTTGTCCCCACCACACAGACCACCCAAATCGCTGCCTGAAAGAGTCCCAGCATCCCCCAGGTGCTCAGCTTAGCCATCATCCCCTCTGGATGTTGCAGCAGCCTGGGCATGTAGGTACCCAGCCTGGTCCTATTCACAAGTGGGGAAACTGAGGACCAGAGGATGGCAGCGGCAAGCTGGGCTCTGAACCCAGACACTTGGCCTAGGGGCCCTCATCCCGCACCTCTGCACTCAGTCTCCCTCACGAGGCAGGGCCTGGGGTTTGGTCAGAGCACTTATCTGAACTCACTCCCACCCCACCCCAGACGGACTACTTCCACCTTTTCATCTGTGTGGCCATCGTGGCTATCTATGGGGATGATGTCATCGAGCAGCAGCTGGCCACTGACCAGATGCTCCTGCACTTCGGAAACCTGGCCATGCACATGAATGGGGAGCTGGTTCTCAGGAAGGTGAGCCCCGACCTCACGTGTAAGGCCCTGCTCCCACTCACAGATCCAGTCCACCTGCAGAGGCCATGCCTCCTCACATGTGGTCCCGCCCCCACGCAGCCCCCTCCGTGCCTCAGCCCCGCCCCCACCAGCAGCCCTGCCTGGAAACTCCTCAGCTAGGCCCAGCGTCTACACTCCTTGCAGCTCCTCTGGCTTGGTGTTGTCAACACAGCTGTCCGTGTGCCTTTCAGGGGCGCCATCGCTGCTGATCAGACCCCCCCAGCACAGGGGCCTCCCACTCCAGCTGTGGAATGAACGAATTACTGGGGCTGGTGGACAGGCTCCCTACCTTGGGGGGCAGCTTCTCACCCAAGGCCAGCTGATCCAGGGGACCTAGGGCTCTTGCCACCTCAGATTTCTCCTAAGGATGCTGCTTGTCCGAGTTCTCTGCTGACCCTCAGGGGCAGTGAGCAGGGGTCCCGGGGACAATGGGACCACTTGCACAGGATGCCTGAAACAGCCTGCAGGGCCTAAGAATGGGGACGCTAGGGCAGAGCTCCAGGGGCCGCGTCAGAGAAGGGTTTTGCCAAGGGGCCAGGTGGGGCCCTATTGCCCCTTCAGGTGAGGGCTTTTGGGTGCCTTCTTCACCCTGGGTCCTCTCGCTGTGGCCACAGGAGACTGAGGGTCCTGCATGCTGGCATTTATGGGGGATGTAGGGCAAAGCCCTGGGGCCTGAGCCTGGGACACAGTGAACCTGCAGGTGTCAGTGGGGCAGCTGCTGCACTGGCCACTCCTGTGGGGCCCCCTGGCCACCAGGCTGTCCCTCTGCCCCTCCCGACAGGCTTGCTTCTTTCTTTGCAGGCGAGGAGTTTGCTCTACCAGTTCCGCCTTCTGCCCCGGATCCCCTGCAGCCTGCACGACCTGTGTAAGCTGTGTGGGACGGGCATGTGGGACAGCGGGTACATGCCCGCCGTGGAGTGCACTGGCCAACACGCCGGCTCAGACAGCTGTCCCTACGGGGGCACAGTGGAGGTGCCTTCACCCAAGCCCCTGAGAGAATGCATGAGGAGCCCAAAGGCACCCCGGGAAGGCTTCAGCTTCCGCAGATAGGGTGGGTGCCCCGCTGTGCAGGGGTGGAGGGGCCCTGCCAAAGGTCCTGGGCACGTGAGGGGGGGCTGGGCGTGGAGGGGACAGGGGACAGTGGAAATGAGAGGAAATGCCTTTGGGCAATGTGAAGGGAACCTTTTCATGTTAACGACAAAGTCCGAGTCTGGAAGTGACAGCAGCAAGGTCTACCCCACCCTAGAAAGGCCAGCCCCTGGACGCTGGGTCCAGGATGCACGGGCCAGGGCACACAGCTGCTCACCTGGGGTGTAGGCTGCCTTTGGAGGATTTCAATGTGTCCCAGGAGTTCTTCCCACTTCGTTGGCAAACACACGGCACTGGCAGGCACCAGGAAGGACAGAGACAGGAGAAGAAGGCCTCGTTCACCCACCAGCACTGAGAGCTGCAGAATGGAGGGGTCCGTTCAGGCCCAGAGGCATCTTTGCAAACCAAATGAACTCTCTTCTTCATCAGACCCCATGCACTCTTAAGCCAGCCAGACAAGCTTCCCACAGCAGTGACATCAGCATGAAGCAAAGGAAAAGCCCAGTTGATTTCAGGATAGGGGAGCATGGGGCTTTTAACACTCCCCTTTAAACATTCCCTGCTGGTGGCCTGCGAAGGGCCCACCTGCTGCGAGGCTGGCCCCAGGTTGCCAGGGAAGAGCAGAATTCTCCCTTAGCCAAGGGTCCTCCATATGTGGTTTTTCAGCATTGTTTAAGGTCATCCCCACCAGATACAGCAACCGACTAGGGGCTAAATGGGTCAAGGTGTACGTGTGTGTGAGTGTGTACGTGTGCAAGATGCCCCAAAGAGAAACTGCTTTGTCCCGAGACATGGTAGTGAATTAACTGACCAGCCAAGATGAAGGCACCTGCAAACAGACAGACTCTTCCCCTTCCCCGCAGGGCCTGCATGCTCTGTGATGAGCATGAGTGTTTTAGAAGTCAACTTCTCAGGGGGTCAGACACAAGAGCCACCACAGTGAAGGAGCCAGCACTCAGGGCTTTCGGCTTTCTGCTTTCTGCGTGGGAAGAAACCACCTCTACGAGGTCCTCCCTCGTATCACACTTCCGCATCCAAAACACTATATATCAGTCGCTCCTTCTGGGACATAGCGATGGACAGACGAAGGCCTGTGAACTATGGTGTGAGAGGGCCCAGCTAACTAAAAAGTGTCAACGCCATTTGCACAGAAAGTCATAAACTGAGTCCCTCCCTGCACCCGCCAGCATGTCTTTCTGGGAGAGAAAAGTTCTTGCCGTGCTGAGAGTCATCCTGGAGCAGAGAGTGAGGGTTTCCACCTGTTCTCGGCCTCTCCCTCTGAAGGGTGGCGCTGCTGGACGGTGCCGCTTGGGAAAGATGTCTGTTACCCAGAAGGGGAGCTGACCATGTGCCAGCCCCCTCCTCCCCAGCTTCTCATTTCTCCATGAACCTACGCTTTCCAGGAGGCATTTCCAAGTCCCGGGATCCTTCTGTCCAAGAGCCTTTTGGGAAAGCCATTCTGGATCTCCTCAGTGACCAGCTCTTGGGGTTCTGGCCATGACAGTCCAGCACTGGGGGACCTGAGGGTGGCTGTGGGAGTGCACTTCTGGGGAAGGAGGGCTGCCCTTCCGTGTTGCTGCTGACCCTCCCCAGAACCACAGCCCATGAACAGGCTATCAGTTGTCTACGGCCACACATCCCAGAACTGAGCGGCCTACATCTGCACTTGAGCTTGCATGTCAGCATCTGGGCTGGGCTTGCTCTCCCACATCTGCAGCCACTGGGCAGCTTGGTCCCTGGGTGCTGCGGATCAGAGGTGGAAGTCCAGCTGGTCTGCGCGCTCCAGCATCCCTCCTGCAGGCTGGCCCTGAGGACATAGAAGCAGAAAAGTGCCACGTCCAAGCCTTGGTGGATACCACACCTGCGCCGTCCCACTGGCGAAAGCAAGCCAGGTGGTCAGACTCAGCATTAAGGGGTGGGGAGGTGGACCCTCTCCTTTAGTATCCCCTCTGCACAATCCTGTGGCAAAAGCTGAGGATTTGGAGGGGCAAAGGAATAGTACCATCGTTACGGTCAGTCTGCTACCACTGCAAGCCTCGGTCCAGGTGACACTGTTCCAGAACTCTCCTTCCCTGGTGAGGGAGAACATGCCCCTCACCCTGTCCAGCAGGACAACGTTCTTCTTTTTATTTTGTTCTCATTTGTTTCTTTGTGGGGGTTTTCTTTTCTATTCTTTTTTTTTTTTTTTTTTCTTTTGGAGACTGGGACTTGCTCTGTCACCCAAGCTGGACTGCAATGACATCATCACAGCTCACGGAAGCCTTGGCTCAAGCCACCCTCCTGGCTCAGCCTTCTGAGTAGCTGGGGCTACAGGCGATTCACCACCATGTCCAGCCAATTTTTATTTTATTTTATTTTTAGTAGAGACAAGTTTTCACTACATTGCTCAGGCTGGTCTCAAACTCCTGGGCTCAAGTGATCCTCCCGCCTTGGCTTTCCAAAGTGCTGGGATCCCAGGTGGGTGCCCCACGCACAGCCAGTCCCTGTGTGTTACTCGGTGCCTTGTGCCTTTGGGCTGCTGTGTCTCGGGAATGGGGGGTAATGCAAAACCACTCGCTCTGGAGGGCTGTGGGTGGGAGGCATTTGTTCTGGACTCCCTGCTGCCACGTTCCTTGCCCCCACCAGCCCTAAGACCTGACCCCAACCAATCAGCCGCATCTTGTGTACCAAACACATCCCGGTGTCGCCACACCTGCCTCACACTCTGCCCCCCTACCCCACCCCAGGCCGGTGAGATCTGCACCTCTTGGACTGGCTAGGACCTCGGGTGCCCAGACCCAGGGATGCAGGGAGAGTCCCGGGAAATGTTACCCAGAGGGATGGGAAACCGTCACTCACACCACTCCCTTATCTGGATGCAATTAGAGGAAACCAGCCAAAAACCCCGCGGCAGCTGTTGCCCCGGGATTATTCCCAGCCAGCAAAAGGCATTAGGGTGATAATTCAGTCATTAGACTTCCAGCCTTCCCACCACCAGGGCGTGCAAATAGGGGGTAATCAGCCCTGCACGGCCGTCCTCAGCAATGCGGCTTATTTAACCCATTTTTTAAAATGACACTTAATGTTATTGGCTGTTGTACGTGTGCGCGCATACTTAAAAGTGGACGTGAGGTCCGGCACCACCGCTGAGATCCACGCTGACAGTGGTGCAGTGTCACTGGGGCCCTGGGGAGAGAGGGTGCCTTGATGTGGGTGTGCTGGCTCTGAGGGCAGCGTGGCCAGGCTCCTGGTGGGGCTCAGTGCTTGCTCTCCAGGACGCCCACGAGGGAGAGACGCTGGTGCTGGGCTCAGGTGAGCACTCAGTGCTCTGAGCTGGAAGTGGGGAGCATGGAATCCTCACGGGGGTGCAGAGGGGAATGGCTGCTATTCTGGAAGTTTCTGGCTCAGGTTCCAGCCAGGAAGACTCGGAACTCACAAGAGTCACAGGCCAACTAGAGGGGGAGGTGGTGGGGGACACCTTTGTGGTGGGGAGGGTCTGGAGTGGGGGACAGACAGCTCTATCAGCAGCCTTGGGCATGGAAGCCATCAGTAGACAGTGCCGTGTTGTTCCTGAACAACCAAGGTGTAAGGCAAGGGGCAGGTTTATAAATCCAGGAGGGAGAAGAGGTCAACCCTTTGTCCTGTGTTTTCCACGATAGCCCAGTCTGAAGCCCTGCTGTGGCCGAGGGCAGCTGGACAGGATGAGGATGCTGGTTCTGTCCCTCAGGCAAAGGGGTGGAGGCTGGCCGGGGGTGCCTGGTTCTGGCCTGTCATGGGTGGCCACTGGGAGTGGAGGTGGTGGCAGGAAATGGGGTGGGGAGCTCAGCTCCTAAAAGGCCCCTCTGAGCTCCCCTGTCTGCTTCCTGTTTGGCAAACATAACTCAGAGGGGGAGCCTCCTCTTATCCCTGCAGGGAGTCTGGGGGTATCAGGGCCCCAGCCCTGGATTCGGTGGACAGAAGGAAGCACCTTCCCATGTGTCTGTCCTGTCCAACAGAGGCCCCCATGGGCTGCTGTGCCTCAGAGGGGGTCTTCTGGGAAATACACTCATTTGCAAGGGTGCCAATGGGACCAGAGGGGTCAGGACTGGCCTGGCCCATCCCTCGCGTCCTTGGGGACAGCCTCAGGATCTGGTTAATACTCTGTCTCCAAGCCAGGCTGTGAGGCTGTCCTTGAAGTGAAAGCCTCTGCCTTAGGGTCTCCAGCCATGCCTCTGCCCTCCTCCCCAGGTGTGTGGCCTTCCGCCTCTCCCAGCCTCAGTTCCTCATCTCTAAAGTGAGAATAATGATGCTCTCCAGGCCTCCTCCTGGGACTGCAGTGGGGACCGTGTGTGTGAAAGCTACCTTGAGGTTTTTACTAAGTCCCGGGGACCTCACCTGCCACTCAGGGAAGAGACCACTGGCCTTAGCCTTCTGCAGCATGGGCCACGGGAGGTGGCACGCCTGGATCAAAGAGCTCTCCCCTGGTTTGAGTCAGCAAGCCCATGTGCTCCCTGCCACACACCCACCCAGGGTAAGCCTCTCTGTGCCTCCACTGCAAAATTCACTCCATGCCACTTGCTCCTGCCATGAAGAAAAAGTGACCATGAAACCCTTCCTCAGTGACCCTAAGTGACCATGAAACCCCTCCTCAGCAACCCTAAGTGACCATGAAACCCCTCCTCAGCGACCCTAAGTGACCATGAAACCCATCCTCAGTGACCCTGTGGACCCAGTGTGCCTGTGTGTGCACAAGCAAAGCTCCATAGGTCCCACCCCTGGGCCTTAAGAATCCCTGAGGCCGGGTGCTCTGAACAGAGCTGTGGGTTGCAAGCAGCCTGCAGGCCCCTGGCCTTCTACCTGTGTTGCATTGAATTTCCAGATAGGAAGGCGGTAACATTTCAAGTTCAAAGAGAGATCCAGCACTTTGGGGGGTAAGGAAGTTGCTGTTTAAGAGAAAATGTCATGGAATTCCCAGCATTACCAAGAGATGACTGATGTCTGTGGTGTGGGATTTGTTCTCTGTATTGTTTTGTTTTTTAAATGTAGTTGCCTACTGGTCAGGCCCAGGACTGGTCACTGTGACCCTTGCTTGCTGTGCGTGGCCCCAACAATGCTTCCAGCTCTCAGACTTCCAGAGTAAATAAAGCAGTACAGACAATGGTGCACACAGTATAGTACCTCCAGAAGGTCCGATGGGATTTTCTGGGTTGGAATGTGGCAGGCGCTCGTGCTGGGCAGAGAGGGCCCCATGGAGGAGCAAAGATGGCCCTGCAGACTTGTCCTGCCTGCCTGAGATAGGGGAGGGCAGGGAGCAAAAGGGAGATGGTGTGGAGGCCTCGGGGATAGCAGCAGCCCACCCTGGGAGGCCTTGCCAGGCTGGGCCCAGCCATGGAAGATGCCGCTTGGCCGGCAGGGGGACAGAGGAAGGGGCCCTGGGAGTGGTGCCTGGGAGAATTAATGAAATGGGAAAGGGGCTGTTAACCCCTGAGCAACTGGGAGCCCCCTGGCTGGCCCCAGTGCCTGGAAACAAAAACAATATTTCATTGGGCCTTAGCCGCTTGGGCTCCAGTTTCAGGAAAAACCTGAGTCTTGCATTTGTGGCCTTTTTAAAGGAGAAAAATAAGGTGACTTTGACCTTGTCAGGGGTAGGAGTTAGAGGGAAAATCCAGGCCTCACCTCTAGTGTCCAGGGCAGGCCGGTCATTCCCGGGTTTCCTGGAACACTGCAGCAGAATGTCAAGCTCCAGCCCTTAACCCAAGTACCCTTGGGGATTTCGAGCTGTTTTTACCCTTGTGTTGTGTGTTTCCCTCCCTTTTTCTGTGGGGAGTGGCGGGAGAGTGTTTTAACTCTCATCTATACCACTGGGGTCTTATGTCTGCAGTGTCTGTCACCTCCCGCCCACCTGGCCTTAGCTTAGACATCTGAGAGCCTCATCACCCCCTCTCTGAATGCCAGGAGCATCTGCCCTAGGCTGGCTGGGCAGGTGCCACAGGGCCAGGCCCCAGAATGCCCAACAGGCTTCTCCCAGGAAAGATACCTGAGCTGGCACCATGTGCCCTGGCTCTAACCATGGAGCCTGAAACACCACGATGACTGGAGAGAGACGAGGGGCCTGGGTGCTCAGCAGTTCTGTCCTGTCATCCCTAAGGCACAGGGGTGGCAGTAACAGGAAGGGTGTGGCTGGCCTAAAGGGTGGGGGGCAACTGGTCCCCAGGAAGAGATTGCCCCCCAGGTCTGCCCTGCAGGAGCATGAGGCCCATCATGACCCCTGCCTTGGGGCACCAACTGCACCTGTTCCCACCGACTCCCTGGATGTGGCCTAGACAGCGTGCAGCATTGTATCCAAATGTTTGTCTTTGCTCTGCTCTGGTTCCCCCTTAACATCATCACCAATGCCCAGCCGTGACAGGGAAAGCTTGCGTTTTGCAGTACAGCTAGCTGGGCAGTGTGTGCGACACAGCATTTACACCACAACCAGCAGAAGGTCCATCCAGGGTCCTGTTCACACCTTTCTGGCTGGGGTGCTTCCACATCATTCACGCATGCTGCATTCCCCTGGTACCATCACACGGACGGCTTGCTCCAGGAAGCAAGGTAGGAGCACATTGGGGTCACTTGGTTTCCAAGCAGACATCCATAGACACTGCAAAGCCACCCTGCTGGCCCCCGGGTGAAGTAATGGGGGCCTCTGTGCCTTTGGGGCCAGCTGGGCTCCAGCTTCCACATGACCCTGGGCTCCGTCCTTTCTCCACAGGTGTGACTCTTCCTCCAAAGACTTGCACGAGGAAGAAATGTCACTTACCTTATTTTATTTCAACCAAGTAGTATCCCAGTATGAGTGCCTCAGTCTGGTCCCAACTATTACTGGTGTCTCTCCTTCACCCATCTGGACACACAGAGGGCTCTCTAGCCTGTCCCTCCTTCATCACTGAGGTCCCTTTGTCCAAATTCAAAGAATCCAGGTGAGGGCTGGCCCTGCTGCTCTTTTGGTTGGGGCTCTGGCGCCCAGACACACCCGCATCTCATCCTCATGAGGGGTCTTTGGCATCCTCACCCCACACACGTGCATGACAGGAAGGCCCCAAGCCAGCCCCTCCCCCAGGACCTGCAGCCACGTTCGCATCCTCAGCTGACCGGAACCCACTGGCCGTGACCTCTGGGAAGCGTGCAGATTCTGGCATTCTGCCAGTTCAGAAATGATGGCTCCTCCTTAATCCACCCCCCCTGCCTGTGGTCCTCCTCCCTCTGCATCTCAGGAAAGCAACCGGATCTCCAGGCCCCTGGGGTGTGTACCATGTAATTTAGACAAAGTGGTTTGAAAATATGCCATTCAGTTTTTGAATAGGAAAATAAGTCTGGCTCGACAGGTCAGATGCCATCAGGTCCTCAACAAGGAACAAAAGGCGCTTGATGTTTTGAGTGGTTAGCGAGGATTGATATTTCAGTGCTAAAATGAAGATGCTGTGACAGGGGTCCATTGCCATGGGCTGGGCGCAGCAGCCAGCTCCTCAGGAAGCAAAAGCAGCTTCAAAACCCCATCAGCAAGGAGGGGCATGTGTTGGTCAACAAAACAGGAAGCCTTCTCCAAGGCCCAGACCCAAAGTTTACTGATAAAATTCATCAATTCCTGGCCAACAATAGAAACAGACAGTGAGGGTCCTAGTGTCTGCAAGCCAATGGTGAGTTTATTTTTTATGTATTTATTTTTCTGAGGCAGAGTCTCACTTTGCTGCCCTGGGTAGAGTGCTGTGGCATCATGCATAGCTCACAGCAACCTCAAACTCCTGGGCACACGAGACCCCCCTGCTCCTCCCGAGTGGCTGGGACTACAGGCGTGCTCCACCATACTCGGCTAGTTTTTGTTTGAGTACAGATGGGGTCTCGCTCTTGCTCAGGCTGGTCTCGAACTCCTGAGCTCAAGTAATCCACCTACCTTGGCCTCCCAGAGTGAAATGGTGAATTTTTAAAATATAATAGTGGCATATGGCAATGGGCAAGGGTCAGGAAGTCCTTGTAGGCTGGCAGATCAGAGCTTTGATCAGGCTCACTGGAGAGCTGTGGCCAGTGTCTGGACACCAGCTACAGGGTAACAGAAGATTCAGAGAGGCACCAGTGTGACCAAAAAAATCTTAAAAACCTGAAGGATGGGGACTTATTTAAGATAAAGACTGAAGCATAATAAATCTCATCAGGGTTGATAATATTTCCAGTGGGGACAACTGGGCAAAGGCACTAATGGTCACTTGAGGTGCTGCCAATGGGCGTCAGGAGAGCCACTCCAGGTCACTGACCTCCTGGTGTCCTGTCCTTTCAGCTTTCTGGAGCCCTGGGGTTCTGAGTGTAGGGTTAGGGTATGAACTTACCCTTTGTACCCTGCTGGTGACTCTGTCCCAGGGTATGGAGGGTCCACAAGCACGGGGGTGGGGGGACCATGCTGGGGGCGGGAAGCTCAGCCCCTTACGCAGTTCAGCGGCAAGCCTACTTCTGTTTAAGGAAATCCAGGTCCACTTGCCAAACAACTAGCTGAGACACAAAGCCAACCAGGACTCGTATTTTAGGGTGGGTGGGTAGCAGATGGGACCACCCTGAGCGGTTTCCAGGTGTCCAGCCTCCACCCTCTGTTCTGCTCCCCTCCTGCCAGTATTGGAAACTTCTCAAAATAAAGTGCCAGTGACCCTCGTACCCAGACAGCAGGGCTGGTCCTAGGTCCTGCCAGTGACCCTCGTGTCCAGAAAGCAGAGCCGGTCCTAGGTCCTGCCAGTGACCCTTGTACCCAGACAGCAGGGCTGGTCCTAGGTCCTACCAGTGACCCTT